>JARKHS020021910.1:0-24350 GCA_030143305.2 Amblyomma americanum
TGGATCTAATTTGAAACTTCTCAAAAACTACATCTAGCCTGTAATCGCCTAGACTCTCAGGCGTTGCAGGATTATTTCTTGAAAGCGACTGTCAAAAAGCATCAACATTGAAGAAACGATCAGCAGCTTTGCAGCCCTCACGGCCATGAGAACAAAATTTTGATTTCATTTTTTTCTTTTTTTGCTCCATACACACTGAGCGAATCCTTTCACCAAGTGTGGTCACATTTTGTACATTTGTTAGTTCCTGACCAGGGTGCGCCGGGTGCAGCTGACCCTATGGACGCTACTGCAAGGCAATATGGGCAATTTGTAGCGCACACGAAGATAGAAGTGCGCAGCGAATCTCTTCAAGTTTGGCCTGACAGTCACCAGGTGGCGCCACCTGTCCATCGCCCGCTGTTTCTGCAATTCATTCTATTCATATTCAGCCGCAGAATAATTTACATGTTTTTGGATATGAGGGGATCTGTCACGTGTTTAACTTTATGCCCACCTCAGTTCAGAAAAAAGTTTAGCAGTGACACTTTTCTGTTTGAGACAGGAATTCACAGTGTTGCTATGTTGCACATGTGTTCTTTAACTTTTTTTTCATCCCTGTTTTGTGCCTAGATGGACGCAAGCCATTCCCTTTCAACTGTGGTGCTACAACTGTGGATTCCTTCTTGAAGGTCAGTGGTGCTTCGCTGTTGTATATAGTGTTGTATATATATATACCTCTTCCCCCCCCAACCGCCGTGGTGGCTCAGTGGTTACGGGCTTGGCTGCTGACCCGAAAGACGTGGGTTCGATCCCGACCACGGCGGTCGCATTTCGATGGATGCGAAATGCTGGAGGGCCTGTACTATGCGATGTCAGACACGTTAAAGAATCCCAGGCGCTAGAAGTTATCCGGAGGCCCCCCACTACGGCGTCCCTCATAGACTGAGTCGTTTTATTTCAGAATACTGCAGGCCACTGCTTGGCCCAAGCAGGGACGTTAAAACCCATAAAGCATGCAGCTTCCCTCATAGCCTTGTGTCGCTTCAGGACGTTAAGCCGTGAAATTTACATTTTATGTTAGTGCTCTAAACTGTAGTTTCACGACGAGCTGTGTACCGAAGTTATTGTCACGCGATAGTCATCGCCTTGGCGCTTTGCAGTCGCTGTCACATCACAGCTATAATATGGCTTGCAGACTTCGTTTGCCAAACTGAAAGGAGCACTTCTGTATATGTCGAGAAATTGTGGGTTTTAGAAGATTCCGCCGTGTTTGTCAGCACCAAAGCCTTAAAATGTATATTCGGGCTAGGCACTTTCGACTGCCGGACCAACTCCTTAAGGCGTGGCTTTCATTGCTGAAAGGCCCCGAGTTAACGAAGCTCCTAGTTGATAGTGCCCTCAGGTCAGAGGTTCCTGCGCCTTATATATAATTATATGTGTGTCTGAGGAGATTGAAACGAATGCTTTGAATCTGGTAGACATTTTTTTCATCGCTGGTAGAAGTAAATCCGGCTGAAACAGGAAATAGTCCAAGCTCGTTTTTGCTTGCAAGCAACATGGCGGGGGACGAGCTAAGAAGATTGGCAAGATGAGAGGGGAGGGGGGGTAGAGGTTGTGAGCGATGCGAAGCTGCACATCCTTCGTGTGGTTCCGCGCGCATTAGTCTAGTTCCGCCGCGGGACCCGCAGCGCCGTCGAGTGAGGGACGACTGCTCTAGCCCCCCCTCCCTCCTCACACACGAGACCTGAGGTGGGTTCCGGGGCACGGCGCGGGACGTAAGAGCATCGGTCGGGGAGGTGTTCGGCGGCATTCGTCACGTCACCTGTTTGCCGCTCATCGTCACCACTTCTCCCACGCTGTAGCAGGTTGGCTACAATGCCCACGCCGCTTTCCCCGCCGTCGCCCTGCGTGGACCTGAGCAGCGCCCAGAGGTGCGCCCTTCTTGGCCGAAGGCGTGGCGCGGCGGCGGCGTCTGGGTGCGCGCTTTTCGGCGCTACCAGACCGGTAGTCGCCTGCCGCGCCAGGCGCCATTTGTTTCAGCGCCCTGCTGCGGTTCTCTCTTCGCTGCTGTCCCGGTGCGCAGCTTGCTGCTCTCTCTCGAGAGAGACCGCAGCGGTTTTAGCCGCCACTCTGCTGCTGGCTGCTTCGCCGTCTTGTGCGACGCTCACTTTCGCGCGGGCCACCGGTTGGAGGCACCTTAGCTTTCTCTGCTGCTGCTAACAGCCGCCCGACGGCCACTGTGTGGACACCTCCGGATTCACTTGTTTGTCGCTGTTAGTGCGGCCCGAGGGGTAGTTCCCCTGCCAATGCTCGTGGAGTAAACTTTAATGCTCCGAGAAGCAGCTTGAGTTTTGTTGTTCGCGTCGCACAGGCCTCGCAGGCGGTTTGTGTGGGGCCGTACTTCTGGACTGGGGGTGCTGATGGCATTCTAGAAAGCACTTGTGCAGCACTTGAAGTCAAGAAAGTATCTTTGATTTCTTTTGCCCATATAGTATACTTCGGCCACTGCTTACAACGTGACTGCAGAGTCTCCAGGTGCAGGGCCTTCAATTTTCGGTTTGCAGACCTTCCTTAAATGCTCCTGAAGCGGTTAAGGCGACCACGTTCGCGTTTGCTCCCGGCTGCAACGTTCATTTCGCCCCGTTTAACGTGCGTGTTCCTGCGCTGCTTGAGCCCCCCGCCCCCTTTATTTGTTTTTCGCGGTTGGAAGATTGAGCCAGCCAGAGTTTGGCTGTCGTTTATGGGGTTCATGTCTCAACGTTGAACACCGTTTGGAGGAACGCAATAGAGTCCTATCGAGCTCCGAAGCAAACGTCGATATTCTGAAAGACACTGAGGCAGTGCGGTCTGCATGCGTGTAGGTAGACACGTGTTTGTTACTGCAAAAACGTTACCCTCCAAGTATAATCTTATCTGGCCGTTTCTACTTTCGACGTCGTAGTCGTTAGCGGAAAACGGCACCTGACAAGTGGCAGGTGGGAACGGAGCGAAGCGCCACCTGCCACGGCGAGAGCGGAGGAATGGACAGCTGGAAGGTGGCTGCCACAGGAAGATCCCTGAAGGCTTGTGAATAGCTGTGCTCAAACCTCGCGTTACCGGCTATCGTAATCGTCTGTCATTTTTAAAATTTTAATTAGGCGCGCGAGTTACTGGGTGTTCCAGTACTGCATTGAATACGACGTCACACTTATCAAACCGTTCTCGATGCTTGTAAGGGAACAAGACGAAAGCCTGTGCAGTGGGGCGACATTAACACTGATGGTGGTGGTTACTCCTATGTCTGGATACAATTAAGCCGCGCAGTCTGAATTGACTGTGTGCACCCCAAAACTACCGACTAGCGGAACTAGCCATCAGTTGCTGCCTGTTCGTAGACTGCGTCTGAACATCCGATCGTTTACTGCCGAGACAGTACGCAGTGCTCAGAGTGTAAGGGTGCTGGCTTCTTACGTTGCTTGTACGTTGAGCATGTGTGTAACGAAAAGGTGACCATTACCACTCGTTCGATTCGGCCGTCTTGCCCGTACAGAGCGAGGCATTCTGTTCTGTCAGTTTTTGAATATTCCCCGACAGGGACGACCGCATATGCGCCGCCGCCGTCGAGGGCCCCCAATTTGTTCGCGGCGAGTCGGCCGGGCTCCTCATGCTCCATTGGCTGCGCAGCTTGATTCTTTATAGCGAGCAGAGGGGGAGGGGGGGGGGGTGAAGCGAGGAGACCCCCGGGGTCATCGCCGGCGTCCATTAATAAAGGGCCGGCCGGACCGATTTGCGCAAGCTTCTTCGCGTCGGCCCCGTGCGCATGTATACTACGCGCGGAGAGCCGAGTGGAACGCGCGCAGGTGCCCCCGAGATGGATGGCCTGCGCTGCCCCCGGGCGACCCCCCTCGCTACGGCGGACCGACGAAATTGGCTCGCGGGCTGTGTGCGCGCGGCAGGAGAGTCAGATCCTTATGCCGACCCCCCCCCCCCCCCCCCTTCTTTCCCTCTCCTCCTGTGGCCGCCTTCTCTCCCTCCTTTGTCCGCTTCGAAACGGAATGGCCTCAGGATTCCGGTCTTGCATACCGCGTCCAAGACTGGGCTACTCATCTGGAGGACTCTGTCGCTGGCAGGAGAGAATTCAGTAACAGACTTGTCGCGAGTTGTTAGATTCCCAAAAAAGACAGTAGACCGCAGCGGTGGCCGAGTGGTTGAGCATCCGCCTCGCATGTGAGAGGTCCGGGGTTCGATCCCCAAGTACCGCCTGGTACTCACCGGTGATACAATGAGTACAAGCTTTCCCATCGCCTGGTTCTCGGCTTATCTCGGGTGAAATGCTTGGAAAATGGGTCATTGGCCCAACCTTGAGTAATCAAAAATACCTTGTGCAATGGCGTTCTTTGGCCATAGATGCCCTTGCGCCATAAAAATTCATAATCATTATCCACAAAAAGAAAAGAAGCACATGTTGGAAACAAACTAACATTTTAAAAACTAGTACCCTTGCACAACATTCAGGTTTTTCTCACCTTGTGTTTGGCATATGACAGCGTTTTTTATCTTCCTGTTTGTTATTATTTTACTATTAACACACCGTACCAATCTTTGGGGTATTCCGGAGTGCTCCTGCTCCTTTAAACCTTTACAAGGTCTAGAAGTCCTCACCCTCCAGGGATTCGGAGCGCATCGGTGATGAAATGGAGGACGCAAAATCCGATGGCCCGTGTAACGTTAAGAAAGGGGCGTGCTCTCGTTTCCTCTCGCGCACTTCGAAACGAGGAGCTGTCCAGAAATCGCGAAGAGTTTGGTCAGCAGAGTTTCTGAACATATTCGAATCCGGGTGGTTCTGCCTGCTTTCACGTGCTGTGCTCATTGCTACAAGGCATTCACAGCATTCTCGAGATTCGTGTGTGTACGTACACCTCCCCGTAAAAAGCATACAGCCCAAGATGTTTGCTTTTGAGGCCTGCAGCGTACCTGGCTATGCATCCTCAGTGACCGCAATCTCTCCAACGAGGAATGGCTTCGCGTCCTCAACTGTCCTAAGCTTTGGACTGCTAGGTGTGCTAGGGAGCCCCGGTACATAGACAAGAAGCGAATCCATTGGGCTGTATACTTTTTGACGGGGGCTGTACGTGCGGGAGCGCGGCTTGTCTTGTTGTTTCTCTGGGCCGTCGTGCGCGCTGCTTCCCTGGCCACCGCGTGCCCCTGTGCAAATAGAGACGCCGCGAGCCCGTGCGGGACAAAGCTCAACGATGGGCGGGAACGGGGCGGCCGTTTAATTAGAGAGCGGGGCGGGTGTGTCATTCACACCGCGCGGCGTTCCTTCCTCCGCCGTGCAACAGCAGCAGCATCTCGGCTGCGCTTGCGGCTAACGAGGGCCTCCGCAGGGTTTACGTGTGGGAAATATGTGCGCGACGTACGAAGGGACAAGGGCAGCTGTTGATTGTCGGAGTTCACACGTGATGCTTATGAGTCATGACATTGACGGGTGACATTTCTGCACCTCGCGTTATAATGCAATCGATTTGTTGGCAGTTTTTACGCAGTCTTAAGGTGGCTGCTGTGGTGGGTGCAGTCGGGCTGATGATGACGATGTAGTGAGGTTGTAGCGAGACCTCCCTTCACTCCCCCTTCCACCGCACGCTTTCTTTTTCTTGCTATTTTCTTCGAAACGTTGCCATCTCGTAGGTTTCGTGAATAGGTTGGTGAGCCAGGTTCATGTGCGTGCTCAGCTGCGTTTTGTTTTAAGAGAAAGTTCGCTGCACGCCCTCAGAGGCAGGAAGGAAAAGCTGCGTCGCTTTATTCAGCGGAAATCCATCCGGGAGGGAGCCCTGTGCAGCAGTGGCGTTTAAGTACTTTGCGAATCCTGGACCGTGCACAGTATGTGTTCGGTGTCCGTAGGGTTACCGAAAGTACGAACGTTACCGCGCCTTTCCTTTCCCCGTGGCCTCCTCCTCTCCTGCTTTCGTTTTCCCTTTTTGTTGCTGCTGCACATGGCCCGGGGGCGCTGGCGTCAACTCGCAGCCTTCAGGCGACGCGCTTTGCTCAGCTGATATTCGGGCGCATATATCTTTCTCTGGCTCTGCAGCAAATATCACTGCGCCAACCGTCACCGGCCAGACGGGTATGACTGGCTCGAGAAGCGTGAGAAACAGAACGACGTAGCAGTTTTTCCCCACATGTCGGTGACGCAACATTGGTCTGATAGGTTTTTTTTTTTTTAGCTTCGTGAAACCTTGCGAATGTTCTCAAATATTTCAGAAAGGTATATGCTTGGGCTTGTTGGTTCATAACTTCAAGGTGAAAAACGTAGCGCAAAGAAACGAGCCGTGTGTTGTCCGTCTTTCTGTGTCCTCGTTTCTTTGCGCTACGTTTTTCACCTTGAAGTTCTCAAATAGTTAATGCGCCAAGTTCACAAAAAGGCCAAGTAAAGTTTACGACGCTGTGACGGCTTAGAACGGCGGTTTTCGATTGAAATTTGCTGGAAATCATTCCCTGTGCTGGAAGCGATTAAAAATTGATAGTTATTTACTATTACTGCGGGTGGAATTAAGTAATCGTTTGAATGTGCTGGTTCATTCCGTTTTTCCACTTTGCTTTCGCAGCTGGTGTAAATTTGCTCACCCGTATCTTTCTTTTTTACACCTGGGACCGCTACTGGCGCGTTGTTTAAAGCGGACGACCGCGAGCAAGCCAAATATTGACGGATTGGAGTACACTGCAACGCATAGAGGAGGGGGGGGGGGTGATTTAGAGAGGGAACTGGCGATGTAGGGCCACGCGGCGACCTAAGCGTTGATCGCGCGATCACGACTCGCGATCTGTTCGTGCTCAGCACGCGCGGCGGCTAAATCGTGACTGCCACCGTCTTTCGCGGTGCACCGCTCGCGCTTGCCGCTGACCCCCGGGGGTCGGAGGGGTCCTGACCCCGCATTTACCACGGCGTGTCACGTCTCCCGCCAGGCTCCCCCTAGCGACGTGCCTCGCTTCTTCGTGCTGCTGCCGTCACCGCGGCTGATCTGTTATCTTGCTTCTAAGCGGGGACCCTCGCGGGGCTCCCGTGTGTGTGCGCTACCGTTGAGGCCGTCAGCACTGCTCGCCCGTGTGTGGCGATGCATTGGCTGAGTAATGGCGCGTGTTCGAGACGGCGGCGATAGCCACGTGGCGCCTCGGGCTGTCAGCGCCGGCAGCTCGCCTGCAGCGCTGAATGACAGCGCGCGCGTTGTCTACTACCGAGCGTGTGTTTTTCGCCCCCGTTTTCGTAGTGTAGAGGTTCCTGTCTTCTCGCATACTCTTGAGCGGGCCCTGCACGAATTCTAGTGCTTTCCCTACATTTTTTTTTTCATTTTTTCGCTTTCCTCCAAGCGCGTGCTTCTCTGCCTCTGCTCAGGTAGGGTACGGAGGTTGCTACTGGGTTCGCGTTTTCGGGAACTGCTGTTGGGAGTCTTTCCTGGCATATGGTCTGGTGATGGTTGAGGTGTTTGTGTGAGCTGCTTTCTCGGCGAGTTAGTTAAGTATGTGTTCAGTGTCCCCGTTAATTTGCTCGGCCGTGGTGAGTTTTTCTTTTTCTTGTATAAGCTCCACTAGGGAGCTTTTCTTTGTCTCCTTGGTGGTCATTTTTTCTGCATTATAGCTCATTGGCCTGGGCGTTCGATCGGCTTCTCGCACAAGACCGCGGGATCGAACTCCGGCCGCAGTGGCGCCCGCATTCCGATGGGGGCGAAATGCAAAAACGCCAGAGTGTTGTACGACGTCACAGTTGGCTGGAAGATCCCTGCGTCGTCGAAATTTGTCCGGCGCCCTCTACCTAGGCGTCCCTCCATAGCCCCACATGTGCATCTGCGGGACGTTAAATGGGATCATGCTCTCGTTCATCTTGTTCTAAAAGTGGTGCATGTGCGTGCTTCGGCAAACACGCGCCTTGCGGCGAAGCCAGACGCTGTTAGGCGGGGAAGCCTGTCGTCAATTTTTCTGCATATTGCGCCGCGCGGCATGCAGCCATAGTTCCTACCCTCGGCACCAGAGTGGAAGCTACGAGGCGAGAGCGTTCGAGTCGCTGCGCTGGAAGAAGAATATGCGCTGTCCAGAAACTGTCTTTTGCGACAAGCTCTGCGTTGCTCAGCCGTTCATTCGGACGTAGTTGTCGTCGCCCGGACCACGTCCACAGAAGGGCCTCCCTCTCGTAATTAAAGCCCTGCTCTGATGTCGCACATAGGTCCCAGATGGCGTGGCTGGCTGACAGTGGGGTGGGACGAAGCGCAGAACGTGCTTGCCAGCGCTTTGGCAGCTGCGCGTGGTGTCATCACGAGAGCAACGTTGGCGTCATGTGCACGTACTTCGTAAAAACTAGCTGTGTTCCATCATTGCTAGGGCGCGAAGCATTGCTGTGACGCGGGAGATTTTCGAAAAGGGTCTCGCGCCAGCTGCAGTCTTTCCTACCCTAGCAAACTTCCCTAATTAACCTAATCTCTACTCCGTGGAGAGATGGCATTTGCACGATGATGGCTATGGGGTGATAAAACTGACCTGCGCTGTTCAAGGAAACGTTGGTGGGGGCGCCGGGAGTCGGGTAGAAGATAAAATCGGGTAAGTCTGCTGGGATAGGGTGGCAATAATTTGCGTTTTCATGTGTTCACCAGTGTGGTTGATTTTTGCCCTTGACGACGCCCTGCTGAAGAAGGACGCGCCGCGGTTGGGATACAGGAGTGGCCGCGCTCCCGATTTCCTGGCGGCGGGCGTAGGAGGCCGGAGAGCCTCTGCACAGGTTCAACTTATTTAATTTCCGCAATTATGAGGCCACTGTCGCTTGCACGCTGTTTTCAGCAAGCTTTGCACTTGCTTGCCTGATGTGGAGTCGCTTTCCCGCAGGGCTACCCGGCTACGCGGCTAAGTGGTCCCGCAGGCACTCGTTTGCTCCCCGGATCAGCTTTTGAGCTCCTCTGCTAGTGCTCGTCGATTGCACTGTCTTGTAAACGTGACTTAGCCTTGGCTGTTTATATCGTGTAGTAGGATGGACAGTTGAGCGAGTTGGGAAAGGTGCATATTGGGTGGAACAGCGCAAACAAAAGAAAGCGCTTGTCTGTGTGTTCCTTGGTTTTTTTTTCTGTCTTTCGTCAGTTTGGGCTGTTCCACCCAGAATGCTGTTTATATCCATCGTGCTCACCACTGTGTATCAAAACAAAGGCCAAGAGAGGGAGGGCAGTTCAAGTAAGAACGTGCTAAGTGCCGCTTTGTTGGCCTTTCGGCTGGCAGCCATCATCGGATGGTCTTGTATATTTCTGGCATCCTTGCTTGAGCTATTAGTTTTGCATATAGTTGGATCTAGGTGCGTGGAATAATGCAAGTTTATTTAGACTTCCCGGGTAAATTAATTCGGAGCCCTCCAGTATGAGGTGTATCCTAGCCCGCGCGCCTTGGCACATGCATCGTGGTGCGGTGCCCTTCGGTTTGTTACTCAGCGGCGGTTTCTTAGCGCGAACAGTAATGGGTGGTGCCCGCAGCGGAGAAGGAGCTCGAGTAGTGACGAGTCTGTCCTGTGCAGTGGACTCGTCGCCGTACGTCTTCGACAAACGCCCTCGGGCCCGTATTCGTTTGAGTCGCGTGCGCCGAAGACTTGCAGCAAGAAAACGCGACCATGTAGGCCAGTGCGGTCTGCCACCGTGCTTGGGCGGGCGGTGTGTCGTGTAGGCACGCTGCACCCTGTGCGGGAAACCGCCGCAGTCGCTACAGGTGGGCAGACAGGAAAGGAGGCGTATATAAGGGGGGGGGGGGGGGGGGGGGCGGCTGATTCCGCGTCCGATTTTGTGGAAAGGAGACGAACGGACCGCGGAGGAAATTGGTGTCTGCCGCTCTCCCTAGAGGCCTGCGAGGGATGCGTGTTGCGATGCGTGTGCGCTGCCCTCCCCCAAACCGATTTGATCCAGGGAGAGCGAGAGACGCCGTCAGGAGGGGGAGAGCGTTCGCGCGAGGGATCGGTTGTTGTTACTTTTCGCCGGCGCGTTTTTATAGCCGGCTCGCTCTGCGGGACTCCCGGAGGAGTCGGAGATCAAATCTTGCGGCCCCATCGATCGAGGCTTGCTTGGCCTTCTCTCGCCGCGTGTCTTTCGTTATTTTTTTTCTTCCTCGCTCGCGGCACTGCCCATTGGCCGAGCTGGCAACGAGGGCGTGCGCCGCGTCCTCCAATGGTCGGACCGTGCGCCGCGTCCCCCCTCCCACCGCTCTGCCGCTGCCGCTTCTGCACATTCGGAGTGTGCTCGGTTTTGCACTCGCTACACCACGCGTGTGCGTATGGGTGAAACTCCCACGCCGTCGTAGAGGAGTCCCTCCTCCTCCTCCTCCTCATCTTTGGTTGCAAGGGGTCCTCGGCTGCTGACGCCAGTGGTGTAAACGGCAGCATCGGCGTAATCGCCTCTGAAGAAGAGGCGGAGGAGGCGCAGCGACCGGCAGCTTGTTCCAGGGAAAGGGGGGGGTCGATGGATTGTTGTAGCGGAGGAAAAGGGAAATTACGTGGCCGGGTCAAAATGGCCGCTGCTCCGGCAGCGCTCGGATGCGCTTGTGCGGCGGTAGTGCGTCGGGGTCAGCAATCCTCTTTTCCAGCACTTCTCGCCGGGATAAGCGGGGGGGGGGGGGTACGGGATCCGCCGCGCTTCGTGCCAGCCAGCCTGCCGCCGACTTGTTGTGGATGCTGCGCCGTTCATTACGTGCCGGGTGCGCATTTTGTTTCGCGTTTGCGCCCGGGAGAGGAGGCGAGCGGGTTCTTGTGCCGAGGGCGTACGGCACTGTGCGCGTGTGCCGCTGCCCCTTGAATGTAATGGCAACCCGAAATACCTGCGAGCCGCCGCCACTGTCTCGTAACTCTTGTTACGCGCGGTTCATTATACCGCTATTATAATCGACGTGAAACTGCGCGCACCGTTGTTGTATCGGGAAAGGAGGGGAGAGACGCTTTATGTAAGAGCTCTCGGTGTAATCGGGATGCGAATAAATACGTTCGCTCGGCGTTATGGGCGCTGCTGTTCTTACCGGCGCATCGCCAGCAGCGGTGTACGGGCCACACGAATTCACCCACCCTTCGGCAGCGTGGTGTAGTGGTGCAGAACTACGCGTGGGCACGACTAGGGACGTCTAGAAGTGGCTCGCGGCTTCTCTCGCTGCAGCTCTGCCTTTCTTCGTGTTTACTGCGGGGAGCAAGATGAGCGCTCACCGAGGCCACGCGTATTGCAGCCCCTGGTGAACACAGAGTGGTTCGACGTCTCTCTGGCAGAGCCAAGAACCAGGCGTGCACGAGGCGCGTTTTGATCGCTTTCGAGGCTGCTGCGAAGCATGTGTAATGGCACACGTGCCGGCTGTACATCTCGTGCTTGCCTAGCTCTGGAGCGAGCTGGTTGGTCAAGTTGTCTAGTTTGAGCTGGTATCGTGATGGCCAAGCACAGAGGGTCATCAGGAAGATTAAAAAATGGATGCAAAGATTGCATAGAACATCTATCGGTGCGCCTCCTTCTAGGGAACTCGGGGAAGGAAAACCCTATAAAACTCAGCAGCGAGTGCGGTCGAGGCGCTCCCTCTGCCTGATAATCCCCCCTCCCAAGACGCTCCCCTTTTACTAAAGAGAGACACTGTCAGTTGCTCTGTACGTGTGCAAAATGTAAGTTTCAGTGTCTTCCTCGCAACCCCGTCTCCGGTCTTCCTCGTCCCTTCACCGGCCCGACCACTCTACCCGAGTCCCAGCAATAGTCGTATACATATAACTCAAGAATGAAGCGGATTTTCGCCCTCAAAGCACTCCTTTCCAGGCAGTGGCATCGCCGGTTCTCGAATTGGCTAGCTTGGCAATACAGGGAGGAGACAATCTCCGACCATGCATGGAGGGCACTGTCCCCTTTATATCTGCCACTCCCTGCGTTGTCACGCTAGCAGGCTCATGAGAACCGGCCGACGCCACTGGCTGGAAGGGGGCTGCTTCGACGGGGAAAAGCCGCTTCATTCTCGCGTCTGGCTCGGCCGTTCATCCCACCGAAGCGCGCCCAGCGAGCCTGATGTCGCTTTGTGCGCGCCACCTTCCCGCATGGGCTCCCGCTTAGGCCTCATTCTTCTTCTCTATTTGATTCTTGGGGAAAGGAAATGGCGCATTATCTTCCTCACATATCGGCGGACACCTGAACCGCGCCGTAAGGGAAGGGATAAAGGAGGGACTGAGAGATGATAGGAACAAAGAGGTGCCTTAGTGGAGGGCTCCGGAATAATTTCCACCACCTGGGGATCTTTAACGTGGAGTGGCATCGCACAGCACACGGGCGCCTTTTGCGTTCCGCGTCCATCGAATCGTTCGAACCCAGGTCCTCCGGCTGAGTAGACGAGCGCCTTAACCACTGAGCCACCGCGGCGGGTAAATTAGGCCTCATTCTCGCAGCTTTTTTTCAGTGGGGTTCGCGCGATGTGTTGCGGTCGGCTGTAGCGTGGGGCATCAAACTGGTACTGCGATGGGAAAGTGTCTCAACGCCGAGCCCTTGACAAAGCTTGTGAGGCTGCATTGTTCCTCAAGCAACACTTGCTGTTGGGCGAGTCACATTAAGAAACCAAGCTTTAAAGACACGGAGATGAAAACAAGCGCTGTCATGCGAGATTGACTACGGTAGTGGCCTCAACTTATTCTGCCCTGGTTTTCTATTGAACTGCGGCGTTGTGCATGACCATAAGATTCCACTATAAAATCCCGTTTCCGCTCTATACTTTTGGCAGAGCTTGTAAGGTTACATCACTTCATCTACGGTCAAAATAATGGGGACGCTTTTTTTTTTTTGCCATTTCAAGGTAGAATGCGACGGCACTGTAGAAGCAGCGTTGCTGCCTGTTTCTGTTGTCCGTGTCAGTTCTTTCACTACATACCCAATGCCATCACTGCCATCGTGACTTTATTGGCACACACGTAACCATGCTGTGGGTATAACTTGTTCCATTCCTCTCTTCATACCTCTAATCTGTGTCTTCTTCCATATCGGTGGCCCAGATGCCGTGGACACCTTCCCACGAACCGGTTTCAACTTTCATGTCTTGCCCTTTTCTGGTTGTGCCGGAAACGGCGAAGCCACGGCCGTGGTCACGTGACCTTGTGACGTCATCGTCTTCGAGAGCAGTCGTTGACTTTCGTACTAACGCAGTACGTGAATTCGCATGAAGTGCCACGGCGGGCAGATGACAGTTTAATTCAATTTAATTGGATAGATTTAATTTCGACCTGCCACGGTGGGCTGGTTTCCACCTGCAAGGGTGACGTGACACTGGGACGTCGTCCCCGTCTCGACCAATCCACTGCTTTTGTGACACTAACGGACGCGAAATCTGAAGCCATCGCATTATTAACGGGCTACCAAGCAAGCAAGCTCGCAAAGCACGAGCAGACGACTCCCGCACGCTGCCGCCGCGCTTGCAGATGGCACTGAGCCACATGCGTCCTCGCAAAAAAGCTCGCGCTTTGGGCGCTGTCGGGAAAAATTGTCCGGCGTTGGCGACCGTTTCAAGCGTCGCAGCCGGAGCAACCGACCGCACCGGCAGCAACCTGGCCTGGCTTGTGGCGTCATCACAACCTGCCCTCCCGGATTGTGTGAAAACTGACCACAGTGGCAGTTAACGACTGGCCGCTCGGGAAGAGCAACCCGGGTCGCCCGAGCAGCCCCATTGGTGGCAGCACCTGCCATCGGAGGGCGGGGGCTGATCGCTTAACCGCTCCACCGCTCCACCGCGTGATCCGTGAACGTAAAGAAGAGAATGACCAGTTGCGCATGCACGGGCATGAACCGATTAACGCCACCGCGTCATTCCCTTACGGCGGAGCTCAAGTCTCCACTCTAGTCTCTTTCGCTATTTCTTCCGGTTGGGCGCCCAGTCGGTCATTGCCTGTAAAAATAGTCTCCTTCCGTCCGATACCAGGAGGCTGCACGGTCTGTGCGTTCCTCCGCCATCGATCAGTTGGTGGCCTCGTTTCGGTGTCGCCCTCCTCGTGCAGTAGTGTGTACGTGTGCAGGCGCACGACAGCGTTGGCTGATTCGGCAACCGCGGCATATACCCGTACACACACGCTGCTCAGAGAGCCAAAGTGATATGGATCGTGTGCGTGTGTGTTTAAAGTGCGGTCTCGTATTAGCAGCCGCATGCGCGTTCGGGCCAGCTCGTGCTTGTGCATCGCACCAACCTCCGCCGCGCTGTGTGTGTCTATATGGGCGCGGCCGCTGTGGCGTGCATAATCATGCGGCGCGGCACGGCTCCCGTCCGAAGCGAAATACCAGCGCGCGCTCATCCGCCCTTTGTCATCCGCATTTGTCCTTTTTCGCTATTGTGCGTAGTGTGTAGGTTCAGCGCGAGTGGCGCAAAGTCTGCTTTTATCTTGCGCGGCTTTCGTTAATCCCCATTCGCCTCTTCTCTCCCGCGCGGCGCTCGCACCCTCCATTTCTTTATATATACTTTCGCTAGCCTTCTTCCTTCCCGTCTTTCCTTCCTTCTGACTTTCTTCGGCGCCCGCATACTGGTTTAAGAATGTGTCTTTTCTTCCGCGCTCGTCCAGTGCTTGCTTTTTGTTACTACGACTGTGTATTCTGTGAGCGTGACTTTCTCGTTACTTCGACAAAACTTGCGAAGGCTTCTCCGAGAACGCACCGAATCCGTTGCGAATGTCGCCACGGAATAGGGTGAAAGGCCGTGCATGTAATGTAGTTGCTTGTAAGTTGCGCAGTTATATATAGCCGCTATTCTAATAGGTAAATCGTGAGGCGAGCAAACAGTGCAGTTGGCCGGAGGTCAGTTAGGTGAAGTTGGTCGGTCCCTTACAAAAATTTCTTCAGACAATTTGAAGACTGTCCATGGAGTTCTGTCTATAAAGTCTATAGACTCTCTATAGAGAAACCTTAGAGAACAATATGTAGGCAATACAAATCCTATAGACAGACTATTGACGATCTATAATAGACAAAAAGAAATATCTATAGGAAGCCAGTAGTCTGTAAGCAGCCTATAGACTGTGTATAGACCACTTTTATAATGGGTACTGCAGCCTATCAGAATTCGCCGCCCCTGAAGAGAACGAGAACCCTGGGAATTGAGAATTACCGAGCGAGATGGAAATCGCAATGCGCTCGCCATGTGCATGAATTTCTTCCAAGCACACTCGAAGGCGTGGCGGTGAAGCGGAGGAGTGGTTGCTTGTGCCTGCCGCAGCGCATATTCTGCGGCTGCGCATGTGCTGCCTTTTGTCGCTCGCGGCAGCCCTCTTCTCCGTCTGCGAAAACACCCGGCAATTAACCCGAGTGTGTACCTTTTCTTCCACTCTGCGGAACAACGCGGAGGTGTTCACGCCCCCCTATCTCTGTTCATTTATAAGAGGCCAGTGATAATCGCTGCCACCACAGAAGCTCTCCGTCAGCGGGTCCTTACGGGTGAGCTGTGCGTGTACACATTGGTCGTGTCGATATTCCCGTCTAACGACTTGCGCGGCCGACGCGTGATGCGCGTTTCCGATAAGGAGCCAAGCTGCGCCAGCTGGGGCAAAGTCTGTTCTTGTAATGCCAATAGCCCGTGCCTGCTGCGCGTACGAAAACACGCTTCGGGCAACGGGTTAAACGGTGGTGCCCGCGCTTTTTTGTTCGCGCGTAACCGCGCGGACTGTGCATCACAAGAAGGGCCCGGGAAAACGGAGCGCGCGGTTGCTCCTTGATCGCCGAGCGGATTGCGCCGGGGCGAGAAGAAAAGGCCTCCTTCTTCGTCTTTCTTGTTCTTTTCGTGTTCTCTTCCTGGTTGTGCAGTGACCGGGGCCACGAGTACAGCATAACCTGCGAGCCGATCGGCGTAGAGAGCTGGTTGGTGTGCGCATGCGTCATATCGTGTAGCGCTTCTGCGTATAGCTGGCGTACTTGCTCTCCGAGCATGCATGCACGCGTATGTGAGCAGCAGCATCAACAGCAGCAGCCGCGGGGCTCTTCTTTCTGTGCCTTCCGAGCGGGAGCGCTGTCTGTGTACGGGGCGGAGGAAACGCAGGGGGGTTAGGGCGCTAGTCAGGCGGCGGCCATAATTCTCGCGATGACCGAGTCGCGATAAGCGGCCCGAACCGGGAAGGCGAAGAAGCCCGCCGCGGTGGTGTGCATACCCTCTGGAGTTCTCCTCCGTGCACGTGTATCATACCTGCTGCTCGATTCCTCGTCAGCCGGGTGGGCGAAATGAAGCGCGCTAATTGCAGGGCCCCGTGGCTGGCTTTCCGGTGTGCGCGCTGGTCGTCCACCTCTCTCTCTCTCTCTCTCTCTCGGCCTAACCGCCCCGCGGCCGACCGCTGTGCGCGCACAAACACCGCTGCCGATAACGTCGCTCTGTCCGGCCGGCAGAAGTTCGGCATCAGGAAGCTCCAGCAGAGGGCCACCCATTTCTCGCGCTCACGATTGCTGCCTGCGTGTGTGTTGGTGTGCGCTAGCTCGGCCATTGTGTGGCTCTGCAGTTGTTCGTGTATGCGTGCTCGAAAGCAGCCGCGTATACAGTTGCGATCCTGAAGCTCGTTTCCTTATTTCTGTTTATCTTTTTCGTCGGCTTCTGCGGCGCTCTCGGCGTGCGCGTGTGATCGAGAACTTCGATCTGGGATCGAGCCGCCGCTGCGCATGCCGTTTGTCCCGCGTAGCCTTTTTAATTTTTTTTTTCTATTTTACGTTCCCCGCGTGCTTCGGGCCCTTTTAATCTGCACTGCGCGATGCCTCCGCTATCTATATCTCTCTTCGAGCGTCCTGTGGATCGACGGCCCTTCTGCGTGGCGCTACTGAATTGAGCCTGGCCGATCCATCATGCGCACCGGACAGTTTGGTGCGTGCAGGTTCCTCCCGCGTGTGGCGCTGATTAAACGGGTGTGGCTGGCTTGCGTGTTTGTGTGGCGAAGCGTCGCGCGCGCCAGTGGGGGCTCCTTTGTGGAGAGCGTAAATGCCCGTTATCTGATCCCCCTCGAGCGGCCTGCATGACGCTAATTGTCGCCCAACGATGTTGCGGGAAACGGCGCGCAAAGATCCTTGTGTGCGTACGCATACAGCGGCATCGGGTCGTCTTCCTGCTCCGACTGTGTGCGCTGCTGAAATAGTTTTGCCCCTGTATATGGACGATCGCAAAATGCTAGAGGCGTGTGTGCTGTGCGATGTCAGTGCACGTCAAAGGGCTCTGAAACACCTTCAGAGGAGAGCGCATCAACTCTCTCAACCACTGCATTGTGTTGTCCGGAACGCCTGAGCCAAATGATACTCACCTACATGCAGCTGAGAACCCACAGTCGGGCGCAAAGGTTGGCGAGCCCTTTCCAGCGACTTTCTCATGTTTACACCCTCCTCCGTCGCATGCTTATGCATATGCTGGCCAGCCTGTTCGTTGGTTCGATTCTTCCGGACGTCAGGCAGCTACCGTGGCCGCGGCCAGTCAGCCTCGCCACTCCGGCAGATCAGGAAACTCAGTGGTGTAAATCCGCGCAAATTTCAGGGGTAACCTAACAAGTCCTAGATGCGGGTAAAGCCCAAAGTACCGACAGAGCTGCCGCCGTCAGCAGAAGCCAAGCTGACCGGGCGCGATAAGGAGGAGGAAATTGGACAGTCGCCGGTAGAAGCCTGCAGAGCATCCCATAGCGAA
The DNA here is from genome assembly GCA_030143305.2 of Amblyomma americanum. Classification (NCBI taxonomy): domain Eukaryota; kingdom Metazoa; phylum Arthropoda; class Arachnida; order Ixodida; family Ixodidae; genus Amblyomma; species Amblyomma americanum. The sequence goes on from JARKHS020021910.1 coordinate 17,596, forward strand.
AGGCCCTTTCTCCTTGCGCACAGTTAAATGCGGCACAGCGTGCTGTATTGTTTGACCGGTGAATTGTATCTTCGCCTGCGTTCCTGACGTACGAAAAGCTGACTGGTTGAAGACACTTAGTGTTTTCGGAGAACCCTCGCGTAACCAATGCGCATGTGGTCTTTGGGGTTGCGAATTCCTCACTTCAGATCTGGAAAGTGTTTGGACCAGAGGTGGGCAAATGCCCTCGTTTTCTCCTTTCCTCCCTCGCCCTCACTTGTTTGGCTGTGGGGCCCTTTCGAACGCCTTTCACGGTCCCCGTCTCCTCGTTTTACGGAGCTTGCTGTGAGAAGCGTGACCGAATCGCTCGCGAACGGCTGGTCTCGTTTTCCAGTCTTTCCGCTATGCTTTTCTTTTTATTTTACGTGTGTCTAGACTCCTCTACCGGGAGCCTTCTGTGTGATACACCTTACGTATACCACCGCGAGTGATGGTCGTTTTCCGGATTCCTCCGTCCGGCGTTCTTTGGTACGACACCGCATCGCTCGCTGTCTTGGTGCTCTCACTGACGCCGGCCGCGCGTAATTGGAAAGCGTCCGGCTAATGGGATTCCGGACACCCGTGAAAGGAGCCTCGGCAGTGTTCGCAGCCCTTCGTTCGGATGGACTCGCCTCGAAATGCCTGCTGCCGGTGTACCACTGCGTGCGTGTGCTGCCGACTCCGCCGCCGTCGGACGTGGGTTTGATTTTCATCGCCCACGCGCCCGAATGCAACCGAATGCTCCCGTGCGTGCCCACACTATACCGCGGCGCGCTTGTCCGAGCCTGCTGTTGATGTGGAGGCGAAGGGTTTCTTCTGCGGCAGGAAAGAGAAAGAAGACATAAGGGGGGGACCCGTGGGCGTTTGAAATGCCCGGCAGTTAAATGTCTTGTCGATCGACCTTTCGCGCTCGCTCCTTCTTCTCGTGGCCGCGAATTTGCTTGTCTCGTGTGCAGCGTGCGCCTCGGTGTTAACTGAAGTGGCCGCGCGTCTGTTGGAGGCGGCAGCCTTATCCTCCGCGCAGGCGTCCACGTATAAAACGTCGCACACGCATGCCCGCGCCGTATATGCGCACGTCACGTGTGGGTGCACGTTCACATATGCAACCCTGGCGCTGCACAACGGAGGCGGGGCGAAACTCCCAGCCGTTCGCTGTGTTTCGAGTGCTTGTTGGGGGTCAGTATCGCAGCAGCGTTCTACTCCTCACCTTATTTCTGCGCTTCTTCTTCGCGAGGCAGGGACCCTGATTTTAGTCGGCAGCTCCGTACACCTCATTTTTCCTCTTACTACCGCTGCTACTATGCTCGCTGTATAGAAAGTGGCTACGGGAAGTAAACGCTTCCAAGTCTCGGCACATTGACGCGTTCCTGAACATTCTAAAGCGCTGCAGCTGCCTGTGTCAGTCTTCAGAAGGGAGAAAGGCGGTACCCTCTGGCGTGTCTTGTGGCGCCTTCGCGTATTTCTCTTGTGCGTAGCTTCGCCAGGATGCTAATCTGTATTGGAGCGCGCCTCAGCTGCCTCACACGTGCCGAGAGACCCATGACTTCGCATTTCTTTCGGCCTCTTTGCTGCGTCGTAAGCGAAGACTGCCGCGCTCATTGGCTGGCCTGTTACGTGGATACATAAGTAAGGGGACGTCAAGGACTTGAAAAATTACAGACCTATCAGCTTACTGTCCGTTGCCACACAATGTATTTTCTAAGTTACAAATAGAATCAGGAAAACCTTAGCCTTCAGTCAGCCAAATGATTAGTCAGGCTTTCGTAAAGGATATTCGACAGTAGACCATATTCACACTATGACAGAGAAATCCGCAGAATATAAACAACCCCTATATATAGCATTCATTGATTACGAGAAAGCATTCGACTCAGTGGAAACCTCAGCAGTCATGCGGGCATTGCGCAATTATAGTGTAGAAGGGCCTTATGTGGAAATACCGACAGATATCTATATAGCAACTGCACAACTGCCATAGTCCTTCGTAAAATCAGCAATAAAATTCCAATAAGCAAGGACCGCCGCTGTGGCTCAGTGGTTATGGCGCTCGCCTGCTGACCCGAAAGACGCGGGTTCGATCCCGGCCGCGGCGGTCGAATTTCGATGGAGGCGAAATTTTAGAGGCCCTTGTACTATGCGATGTCAGTGCATGGTAAAGAACCCCAGGTGATAGAAATTTCTGGAGCCCTTCACTACGGCGTTCCTCATAGCGTGAGCCGCTTTGGGACGTTAAACCCCATAGACCAAACCATTACAAAAGGGTGTCGGGCAGTGAGACATGATCTCTCGGATGCTATTCACCGCCTGTTTGCAGGAGCTAGGTGTTCGAGGCCTGGATTGGGAACAGTAGGGGACCAGAGTTAGTGGAGAATACCTAAGTAATTTGCGATTCGCTGGTGGCGTTGCCTTGCTAAGTTACTGAGGAGGTGACCTGGAAATCATGATCAATGAGTTAGACAGGCAGAGCAAAACGGTAGGTTTTAAAATTAACGTACAGAAAACCAAAGTAATGTTCAACACCCTAGCAAGGGAACAGCAGTTCACAACTGGTAACGAGCTGCTGGAAGTAGTAAGGGAATACGTCTACTTTGGGCAGGTAGTGGCCGCTGATCCGGATCTTGAGAGGGAAATAACTAGAAGAATAAGAATGGGGTGGAGCGCATGGGGCAGGTACTCTCAGATCATGAATAGCAGTTTACCAGTATCCCCCAAGAGAAAAAAAAGTGTACAACAGCTGTATCTTACCGGTACTCACCTACGGGGCAGAAACGTGGAGGCTAACGAAAAGAGTTCAGCTTAAGCTAAGGACAACGCAGCGAGCCTTGGAAAGAAAAATGATAGGTGCAACGTTAAGAGACCGGAAGCGGGCAGAGTGGGTGAGGGAACAAACGCGGGTTAATGGCATCCTAGTCGAAATCAAGAGGAAGAAATGGGCTTGGGCAGGGCATGTAATGCGAAGGCAAGATAACCGCTGGCCCTTAACTGTAACGGAGCGGATTCCAAGAGAACGCAAGCGTAGCAGGTGGCGGCAGAAAGTTATGTGGGCGAGTGAGATTAAGAAGTTTGCTGGTACATGGTGGCCGTAGCTGGTTAGGGACAGGGTTAATTGGAGAGGCATGGGCGAGGCCTTCGCCCCGCAGTGGGCGTAATCAGGCTGGTGATGATGATACCCGGATACTATATGCGTTCGTGCCGGTGAATGGGAACTTTCGAAATTGTGCGGCTATACCGTCCAAGTGCAAGTGTGGCTGGCCCTCCTTTAGAGTGAGCGTTCTCCGAGGGAGACAGAGGATGACAGGTGGGGAATGTGTTGGTTCTCCCCGCAGAACAGGGAAATATGCCCGAGAGCTCTTCTCTCTTCTTGTGTGTGTTTGTTTACTACAGAGCCTTTCGTTTACGAAACAAGCGAGTGTATGCCGTCACTTCTTACTACCAGCCCTTGGTCGTTGTGCTTGTTCTCTCCAGTTGTTTGTCTCTGTCGTGGGTGCCCCTCTGCGGGGCCTCGCCAATGTTCACCTTGAGCGCATCTCCTTAACGGGGTGAAAAATGAGCTCCGCGCTGTCGACAGGCCATGCTTTACGCGTCCCGCGTGAGTGTCACGCAGTGCGCGGGGCGACCCGTTGTGTCCCTCCCCCTCCTTCTTTTCCTCGGTTTTCGCGCGGCTCGAAGAGGCCACTTCGTCTCGCGCCGACGAGCTTCGGAGCTGTCTCTGCTGTTGGCCGGGCGTAATTGAAAGAAGGGACGCAGCGAACGCCAAATAAAGGAGGTCTCCGTGCGGCCGGCTCCTTCGCTCCGGGACGAGCAGGTATTTTCTGTTCACCCGTAGTTGCCGAAACGTCGTCCACGATTGTGCGCGCACCGCGGCGAGCGATGTTTCCGTTTGCTCCAGTTCATTAGATGCGAGCGCAGTTCGAGGCGCAGCGGGCGCTTCTTCGACTTCTGGAGTCTGGCGCCGCGGTGTCCCTGTTCGCCGTCCACGCTCAGAGCTAGGCCTAATATGTATACAGGGGAGGGAGGAGGCTCAGCGAGTTTCCTCGCTGGGGGATGAAACCATGCAAAACGCCGCATTTTCATCGAATAAAATGTAAGGAACGTGCAGCTAGGACCGCCTGCCCCTTCGATGATTGCCCATAAATCTGCACCTTTGCTCGCAGTTGTGCAGTGTTCGGCAATTAACCTAGCCTGAAATGACGGAGCGTTTAACAGATCAATAGCTGCTGCGTGCAGCCACGAGAACGCGAACTAACAACGAGGCGAGGCACTCTCTGCACTGTTTCGGTGTTTCTCTTGCATATCGGTTATGTTGTCGTGGTCGTCGCTTCGTTATTGGAGGTTATGTTGCCCCACCGTGTAGAACTGCCAGGCGCTCGCCCTCCCGGCGGCAACTTTGAAACGTGGCTTGCAGCATGGGACGAGGCATGCAGGGTGCCTTGCGTGATTCCCTGGCGAAGGCAGCTCATACTCGACTCACGCCAGCGCAGCGCCCTATATCCCTCCTGCCTGCAGTGGGACGGCACTCTGTTGCTCGTTCGAGGGGTTGTTGAGCCGCCTGTGCGCATGAAATGTAACTGCGAGAGGCGTATCCGCATGGACATGGGTTAGCGCCCCGTCGCGATCGCCTTGCATGGACAGCAATTAAGGCTGCGCGGGAAAAGAATGGATTCCGCTTTTCAGCCTGGCCGGTCTCTGGGTCGTGTACTGCTTGTGGCACCGAGCACACTGCCCATTCATGTACCGAAAGGGAATGGCGCATGTATTGAAGGGAAGCCGAGAGATTAGGCAACTGCTTCTGCGGTTTGGGGAAATTCTGTTGCGAACGGCATCGGCTTTTCCAGGTCCCTGCTAAGGGTCTGAGTAAAGCCGGTGAGCGAACTCTCAGGCGCCTGCCCACCAACACTTTGTTGTGTCCTGCAATAAGAAAACATTTTGACCCCAAAATTGATGGGCGCTGCACCTCACTGTGGGCAAGTGTCCGATAACTTCCACATGGTTTGCGCCTGTCAGAAGAATCCTTCCCCTCCCCCAAACTCTTCCCCTGCTCAATTGCTCGGGGCTGGAGTCTCAAATGGCTCCAGTCTAACGGGCGCAAGTAATGGCCCCGTCCGACAGAGCCCCGCATTAAGGATTCCACCTGTGTAAAGCGCCATTTTTGGCCTGCAAACTCTCCTTTCACTGAATAAAAATTTTTCACCACCGCCACCTCTTTCTCTCGTCCGTTGCGCCGCTCAGTTTAATGCGCTCGGCAGAAGCGAAGCTTCGTGCGCGCTCGGCTTGCTTCTTCGCTGGAGCTGTTCGCGATATGCGCGTTGTATGCAGCAAGTGCAGTCAGGGTCCGTGTACTACGCCGATGGAGTAGCGCCTGCTGCCGCCTGATCATGTCTGGGTGGAGGGGGAAGACTTTGATGAGCCCTCAGAGCGCGGCCGGTCGTCGACGGCACGTTCTTGTACGCGCCAAGTGGCGGATTTCTGTCTCCAGACGGCGATGGCAGCAACAGCACCACTGGTGGTTGGCGATGGCGGTTGGCAGCATCGGAAGCGGCGGCCGCCCTTGCAGGCGGCGTCCCGCGGCGAAACCATTTGGCCGCGCCGCATGAGTCCGCGGCCCTTCTTTCGTCCGCTGCTGAGACGGCAGCACACTTTCATCCCCCTCTGCGACCACTGCACTCTCCCCGGCAGTGCGTTCACATGGCGCGCAGGAAGGAGCGACTGCATGAGCTGCCAATGGGCAGCGGCGTAACACGCCAAAGAAAATGTGCAATTATAATGGCGGTGCGCCCCACCATGCAGTGCAGGGTCGTGCGCATGCGTGCGTACGCCGATGCCGGCCGCTCGCCGACGCCAGCCGCGTTGCGCGCTTTCGTCGTGTCTGTCCGTCGGTGTCGGTGGCCTGTGCGGCATCGCTGAGCGACGCGCCCTGATCGGGCGACAGACACGCTGTCTTCTCCGCTTGACGTGCGCGGAAGACGCCACGAGCAACGACGCCGATGACCGAGAAGGCGTTGCGGGTCCGCGCTGTTGTTTCTTGTATAATTTTTCCTTCGAGCCTTCCGTGCACTCCTGACGGGTGTTACGTGTAGTGCGTACGACCTTGAGCGGGATCCACTCCCTCCTCTGCGTATGTTGAATTTTTTTTTCGCTTTTATCGGCAGAAGTTGGCGGCATTATGCGAAGCGATGTTGGCTTGTAGCATCTAGGCGGATAAAACTCGACAGTGAAGCGGCATATGCCCCTGAGGGAGGTATATTTGCCGCTTGTACATGCTGCCACAACTGACGGCAGTGGCAGGCGCAAGGCAGATATTGCGATGCCATGGTGACAAAGCAAGTTGTTGGCCGAGTTGGTGCCGATCTTGCACAGTTCCAGCACGAAAGACACGACAAGAGCGGACAGCGCAGCTCTGTGTTCCGTCGTCCTCTCTTGTCGTGTCTTTCGTGCCGTAACTACGGCCATGCATGGTGACGCCCAGGGAGCGCTTGTTGCAGTGGGCCTTATTTCTTCATTGCCGCCGCGGATGGCCTGATACGCAGTCTTGGTCCCTCGGTCGGGAGTAGGAAGTGGTGGAGATTTCCACTGGGGCTAAATACGAGGGGAGGTAGGAAATTTCGTAACTTTGGTTGGCAAACTGATGAAAGAGAAATTTGAGTGCCACCAAAAGAAAGTCTGGTCATCCAACATTTCTCGACGTATTCGCCGCTGATGTCAATGTATTTCTTCGTAATGTACTTAGAGATCACTCT
>JARKHS020021911.1:0-33098 GCA_030143305.2 Amblyomma americanum
ATAAAAGAATTCCATAAAGTTCCTGTAGTTCAACAAAAGCTATATATTGCCGCCAATATTTGCAGTGTTTGTTCGTTTTTCAAATCTGCCGCGACACCACCTTATCGCCTTGTTTGGGACGCAAGACGCGACTAGATTTATCTCGATTGATCGCAGCCAGGCAAAGCTGATTCTACGTTGTTCCGGAATGTTCTAGTAACTTAGCGCCCTTTATCTCGAATGTTCGCTATCAACTTTAAATTGAGCACGGCCGACAGCGGCGGGCATTCTGTTCGACGACCGCCGAGCACGCTTGTCGCTTCGCCGCCGCCGAGTGATTCAGTCCATTTTGGGTGCAAGTCAGCCCAATAAACAGTTCTTTTAGAAGATCCTTTCGTCCGTCTTCATCGCTGCTCCGACTGCCGTCACCACTACGTGACATCTGGTGGAGGTGCGGGGTAGCCTTCCATGTTCCGGACGCCCCCTTCAAGTCGTGAAGCCAGACCTGAGCGCTTCGCACCCGAGGACGAGCCAGCAGCTCAGCGAGCCAGCCGACGTCTCCAGGGAGAGGAGCCTGAGTTCGGGAAACTGCCGGACCGCACAAGACAGCGAAAAGACGCGGCTACGAGCACCGCAATCTCGCCGAAGATGTCGACACCGATCATACTGCAGCAGCCGCGGGTGCCGCCAACTTTCAATGGATCCCTTGGCGAAGACCCTGAAGAATGGTTGGATCAATTTGAGCGCGTGGCGTCATTCAACAAGTGGGATGATGCGGCAAAGATTGGACACGTTTTTTTCTCATTGGATGGCTCCGCACGCACGTGGTACGAAAACTACGAGTCGTCCCTTACGGCATGGGAGCTATTCAAGAGAGAACTATTGAAGGTATTCACCAGTGTCGTGAGGAAAGAAAGAGCCGAACGACTCCTCGAGTCCAGGATCCAGCTTCCGAATGAGCCCGTCCGCAGTTACGTCGAGGAGATGAAGCGCCTATTTCGCCGCGCCGATCCCGGGATGACCGATGAAAAGAAAGTTCAGTTTTTAATGCGCGGCGTAAAAGAACAACTCTTTGCAAGCCTCGTCCGCCAGCCGCCAAAAACAGTCGAGGAGTTTATGCAAGAAGCCTGCACGATTGAGAATACCCTCGACGTTCGAGCTCGGCAGTACGATCGCCCTTCCTCTGCCTGTGCAATCCGTTCGGACACGCCGGCCACCACCAGCGACAGCTTGCGGGAAGTTATCCGCGAAATCGTCCGAGAGGAGCTACGCCGATTACTGCCATCTTCCCCACAGCCACAAGCAGCGACTCTGATGGATGTGGTACGGGAAGAAGTGCAACAGGCACTGGGCACCTCGACGGCCACAGAACCCCAGGCCATGACCTACGCCGCTGCAGTAAGTACTGCTCAGCCCCAGCGACAACCCCCCCGTCCTCCCCGAGATGAGCCAATCGTTCCACAACGCCGCCTCCCAGCCCCCGCCCGCCCAGCCTATGACCGACGCTCAAGCCCCAGGAAATGCGACGCCTGGAGGACTTCCGACAACCGGCCGTTGTGCTTCCATTGCGGTGAGGCCGGCCATAGTCTTCGTCACTGCGCGTACCGACGTATCGGTCTTCGAGGATTTGCCGTTAGCGCCCCACGACCACGCTTCGGACAACGTCCGCACGAAATCGACGAATACCTGCGTCGAGAAGAGTACACGCCGAACCGCTTTTCGCGCTCACCATCGCCGTCAACCTCGCGCTTTGCGTCGCCACGCCGCAGCTACGCAGCCGCGGTACGAGGAAGGTCGCCCAGCCCCCGTAGGGGAAACTAAAGGCAGCAACCTCTGGAGGTGAGGTTGCTCACGAGCTAAACGCCGAAGATCCTCCACTGACCACGCCCCATGAAGACGCTGCACCCGCGACGCCGCATGAAGAACCGACACTCGCTGCAACGACGCCGCACGCAATGAGAACCTCGACCACGACGCAAGCTACATTGAAATCGACGCCGCCACCCAGAGAAGCTTCGACCACACGCCCAACCCGTGACTCGCATACGCGACGAAGCCGTGACCCGACGCCGAGAGCGACATGCAATGCAAGAGCCAGGACCTCCGACCTAGAAGTGACTATCGACGGCCGGAAAGTTACCGCTCTAGTCGACACAGGAGCCGATTACTCGGTGATGAATGGAACATTCGCTGCGCAGCTCAGAAAATCACAACGGCTTGGGACGGCCCACAAATTCGCACCGCTGGGGGCCACCTCATTACACCATCAGGACGATGCACAGCGCGAGTGACTGTCAAAGGACATACCTATCCTGCGACCTTTGTTGTGCTACCGCAATGCTCCCGCGAAGTGATCTTGGTTATGGATTTCCTTAATGAGCATCAGGCGATCATCGACCTGCGATCCAAGCTGATCACGCTTTCGATGGACGAAGCCATCGCTTCGATGAAAACTCGGGAAAATCACGTTGCCCTAAGTGTCCTGGAGGAAGAAGTGAGCGTCCCACCCCGTTCAAGCGTTATCGTGACTGTAGGCGCCACGAAAGCCATAAACACTGAAGCCATCATCGAGGGGAACATGCAGTTGCTACTAGGCCGAGGAATCAGCATCGCAAGAGGCATCGCACATTTCAGCAATGGCCAGGCCGAAGTACTGCTGACTAACTTCAGCGAAGAACACCGGCATATTAACAGAGGAACGACGATTGCTTTCTACGACGAATTATCTGACGTACGAGATTCCTTCGCCCTCTCCGACCCCTCCGCAGAAGAACCGCCTGACCAAGAGAACTCGCCCACTTTCGACATCAACCCAGCCCTGCACCGGAACAGACAAGACCAGATCCGCAATCTGCTTCAAAACTACAGTGAGTGCTTTTCGACATCGCCGAAGGTGCGACAGACGCCAATTGCCAAGCATCGCATTATAACGGATCAACACGTCCGACCTCTCCGTCAAAGCCCCTACCGTGTGTCTCTGCGAGAACGACAAGCCATCCGGGACCAAGTCGAAGAAACGCTTCGCGACGACGTCATCCAGCCTTCAAACAGCCCATGGGCGGCACCGGTTGTTCTAGTGAGAAAGAAAGACGGCGCACTTCGATTCTGCGTAGATTACCGCCACTTGAACAACATAACAAAGAAGGACGTCTACCCCCTCCCCCGCATCGACGACACACTGGACCGCCTCTGCAACGCCAAATATTTCTCATCGATGGACCTCAAGAGCGGCTACTGGCAAATTGAGGTCGACGAAAGAGATCGCGAGAAGACAGCATTCATAACTCCGGATGGGCTGTTTGAGTTCAAGGTGATGCCATTTGGTCTCTGTTCCGCACCAGCGACGTTTCAGCGAGTAATGGATACAGAGCTGGCAGGCCTGAAGTGGCAGATTTGCCTGGTATATTTAGATGACGTCGTTGTCTTCGCCTCGAACTTTGAAGAGCACCTCAAAAGACTTCGAACAGTACTAGACGCAATCAAGTCGTCTGGCCTAACCTTGAAAGCTGAGAAATGCCACTTTGCCTACGAAGAGCTGCTGTTTCTAGGCCACATCGTTAGCAAGGAAGGAGTACGCCCAGACCCGCAGAAAACAGCCGCTATTGAACAGTTTCAACCGCCGGCCGATAAGAAAGCAGTGCGCAGATTTCTCGGACTATGCGCATATTACCGACGATTTGTGAAAAACTTTTCGCGCATCGCCGAGCCCCTGACCCAACTGACGAAGGCAGACGTGCTGTTTAAATGTGAAGCGCCGCAATCAGAAGCCTTCAAGGAACTTCAGCGTCGTTTACAGTCCCCACCGATCCTTGCGCATTTTGATGAAAACGCCGATACTGAAGTTCATACCGACGCAAGCAGCGTGGGACTAGGCGCCGTTCTCGTTCAAAAAAGTGACGGGCTGGAGAAGGTGATCGCATACGCAAGCCGTTCCCTTTCTAAGGCCGAGGCTAACTATTCGACCACTGAGAAGGAGTGCCTTGCCATCATCTGGGCTACGTCGAAATTCCGCCCCTACCTCTACGGACGGCCGTTCAAGGTGGTCAGCGACCACCACGCGCTCTGCTGGCTTGCCAATTTGAAGGATCCCTCTGGCCGACTCGCTCGATGGAGTCTGCGTCTCCAGGAGTTTGACGTCACCGTCGTTTACAAGTCCGGACGCAAGCACACTGACGCCGATTGCCTCTCACGAGCCCCTGTAGATGCACCGCCGCTGGACGACGATGAGGACGCCTTCCTGGGACCCATCAGCGCAAGCTCTTTTGCTCAGCAGCAACGCTCGGACCCCAACCTAAAAGGCCTCATCGAGTACCTGGAAGGCAAGGTTTCTTCACCCCCCGCTTCATTCAAGCGAGGACTGTCTTCTTTCGGTGTGCAGAATGAGGTCCTTGTGAAGAAGAACTTTACAGCGAACAAAACAGCCTACCTCCTTGTTGTACCTACTTGTCTCCGCGAAGAAGTTCTACAGGCTTCACACGACGAGCCGACAGCTGGACATCTCGGGTTTACTCGCACCCTCCGCCGCATTCAAGACAAGTATTACTGGCCCCGACTGTCTGCCGATGTCGCACACTATGTGAAAACATGCCGAGATTGTCAGCGACGAAAGACTCCTCCCACACGACCAGCAGGATTTCTGAACCCCATTGAACCTCCCTCAAGACCCTTTCAGCAGATTGGCATGGACTTGCTTGGCCCTTTTCCAACGTCAGCATCTGGAAATAAGTGGATCATCATAGCGACCGACTACCTGACCCGCTACGCCGAGGCGAAAGCCCTACCGAACGGAACAGCAGCAGAAGTGGCCAAATTTTTCGTGGAGTGCATTCTTCTTCGACACGGCGCCCCCGATGTGCTCATCACGTACAGAGGAACAGCATTTACGGCGAAACTCACGCAAGCCATCCTGCGCTACAGCCAAACCAGCCACCGGAGGACACTTGCATACCATCCGCAGACCAACGGACTGACCGAGCGCCTGAACAAAACCATCGCCGATATGCTCGCTATGTATGTCGATGCCGAACATAAAACCTGGGATGTCATCCTGCCTTACGTCGTCTTCGCCTACAACACCGCAGTGCAGGAGACCACCCAGATGACGCCTTTTAGGCTCGTCCATGGCAGGGATGCCACGACCACGCTAGACGCCATGCGGCCCAACGTTACAGAAGAAGAGAACGTCGACGTTGCCGCCTACCTTCAACGCGCAGAAGCTCGAAGGCTTGCCCGATTACGGATCAAAGATAAGCAGCGGTCCGACGCCAGACGCTACAACCTACGAAGACGCAACGCGGAATACAAGCCAGGAGAACAAGTCTGGGTGTGGACGCCCATTCGCCGCCGTGGATTGAGTGAAAAGCTTTTGCGCCGCTATTTCGGCCCGTACAAGGTTCTTCGTCGGTTGGGTGAACTGGATTATGAAGTCATCCCTGACGCAATGACTGCATCCCAGCGACGCCGCGTACGACCAGAAGTTGTCCATGTAGTCCGTCTGAAGCCGTATTATGCTCGCAAAAGGCCGCTGCATTTCCATGCTCTATTTTCGCAAGATCCGTTTTTTTCCCTTACTAGTCGCATTATTTGTTTTAATGCATCGGGTCGATGCTTCTTTGAGAGGGGAGTAATGCCGCCAATATTTGCAGTGTTTGTTCGTTTTTCAAATCTGCCGCGACACCACCTTATCGCCTTGTTTGCGACGCAAGACGCGACTAGATTTATCTCGATTGATCACAGCCAGGCAAAGCTGATTCTACGTTGTTCCGGAATGTTCGAGTAACTTTGCGCCCTTTATCTCGAATGTTCGCTATCAGCTTTAAATTGAGCACGGCCGACAGCGGCGGGCATTCTGTTCGACGACCGCCGAGCCCGCTTGTCGCTTCGCCGCCGCCGAGTGATTCAGTCCATTTTGGGTGCAAGTCAGCCCAATAAACAGTTCTTTTAGAAGATCCTTTCGTCCGTCTTCATCGCTGCTTCGACTGTCGTCACCACTATGTGACAATATTCGGAAAAAACAATCCGGTATACACTGCGAACTGCCTTCAAAGATCTTTCCTGACCGAATGCTTCGTCGCATCGGACATCTCTCAGAACACCTCGGACATTTTTAAACTTGTTTACTAATAGACATCGGCTTTGCGACCAATATCAGATGTACAATATGCGAGATATACCCACTCCAGCGGGCAGATCACATATCTATAGGGCCGCCTACCCGTGTGTGTTTCTTTTTCTTGCAGAAATTAAGGTTTTTTTTGAGATATCTCAATAAAAGAATTCCAAAAAGTTCCTATAGTTCAACAAAAGCTATTTATTCGGAAAAAACAATCCGGTATACTCTGCGAACTGCCTTCCAAGATCTTTTCTGACCGAATGCTTCGTCGGATCGGACATCTCTCAAAACACCTCGGACGTTTTAAACTTGTTTACCAATAGACATCGGCTTTACGACCAATATCAGATGTACAATATGCGAGATATACCCTTTCCACCAGGCAGATCACGTATCTATAGGGCCGCATACCCGTGTGTGTTTCTTTTTCTTGCAGAAATGAAGGATGTTTTTGAGATATGTCAATAAAATAATTCCAAAAATTCCTATAGTTCAACAAAAGCTATATATTCGGAAAAAACAATCCGGTATGCACTGTGAACTGGCTTCAAAGATTTTTCCTGACCGAAAGCTTCGTCGGATCGGACATCTCTCAGAACACCTCGGACGTTTTAAACTTGTTTACCAATAGACATCGGCTTTGCTACCAATATCAGATGTACAATATGCGAGATATACCCACTCCAGCGGGCAGATCACGTATCTATAGGGCCGCCTACTCGTGTGTGTTTCTTTTTCTTGCAGAAATGAAGGGTTTTTTTGAGATAAGTCAATAAAAGAATTCCAAAAAGTTCCTATAGGTCAACGAAAGCTATATATTCGAAAAAAAAACAATCCGGTATACACTGCGAACTGCCTTCAAAAATCTTTCCTGACCGAATGCTTCGTCGGATTGGACGTCTCTCAGAACACCTCGGACGTTTTAAACTTGTTTACCAATAGACATCGGCTTTGCTACCAATATCAGATGTACAATATGCGGGATATACCCACTCCAGCGGGCAGATCACATATCTATACGGCCGCCTACCCGTGTGTGTTTCTTTTTCTTGCAGAAATGAAGGGTTTTTTTAGATATGTCAATAAAAGAATTCCAAAAAGTTCCTATAGTTCAACGAAAGCTATATATTCGAAAAAAAAAACAATCCGGTATACACTGCGAACTGCCTTCAAAGATCTTTGCTGACCGAATGCTTCGTCGAATTGGACATCTCTCAGAACACCTCGGACGTTTTAAACTTGTTTACCAATAGACATCGGCTTTGCTACCAATATCAGATGTACAATATGCGGGATATACCCACTCCAGCAGGCAGATCACATATTTATAGGGCCGCCTACCCGTGTGTGTTCCTTTTTCTTGCAGATATGAAGGGTTTTTTTTAGATATGTCAATAAAACAATTCCAAAAAGTTCCTATAGTTTTACGAAAGCTATATATTCGGAAAAAAAATAATCCGGAATACACTGCGAACTGCCTTCAAAGATCTTTTCTGACCGAATGCTTCGTCGGATCGGACATCTCTCAGAACACCTCGGACATTTTTAAACTTGTTTACCAATAGACATCGGCTTTGCGACCAATATCAGAAGTACAATATGCGAGATATACCCACTCCAGCGGGCAGATCACATATCTATAGGGCCGCCTACCCGCGTGTGTTTCTTTTTCTTGCAGAAATGAAGGGTTTTTTGAGATATGTCAATAAAAGAATTCCAAAAAGTTCCTATAGTTCAGCGAAAGCTATATATTCGGAAAAAACAATCCGGTATGCACTGCGAACCTGCTTCAAAGATCTTTCCTGACCGAATGCTTCGTCGGATCGGACATCTCTCAGAACACCTCGGACGTTTTACACTTGTTTACCAATAGACATCGGCTTTTCGAGAAATATCAGATGTACAATATGCGAGATATACCCACTCCACCAGGCAGATCACATATCTATAGGGCCGCCTACCCGTGTGTGTTTCTTTTTCTTGCAGAAATGAAGGGTTTTTTTGAGATATGTCAATAAAAGAATTCCAAAAAGTTCCTATAGTTCAACAAAAGCGATATATTCGGAAAACACAATCCCGTATACACTGCGAACTGCCTTCAAAGATCTTTCCTGACCGAATGCTTCGTCGGATCGGACATCTCTCAGAACACCTCGGACGTTTTAAACTTGTTTACCAATAGACATCGGCTTTGCGACCAGTATCAGATGTACAATATGCGAGATATACCCACTCCAGCGGGCAAATCACATATTTATAGGGCCGCCTACCCGTGTGTGTTTCTTTTTCTTGCAGAAATGGAGGGTTTTTTTGAGATACGTCAATAAAAGAATTCCAAAAAGTTCCTATAGTTCAACAAAAGCTATATATTCGGAAAAAACAATCCGGTATACACTGCGAACTGCCTTCAAAGATCTTTCCTGACCGAATGCTTCGTCGGATCGGAGATCTCTCGGAACACCTCGGACGTTTTAAACTTGTTTACCAATAGACATCGGCTTTTCGACCAATATCAGATGTACAATATGCGAGGTATACCCACTCCAGCGGTCAGATCACATATCTATAGGGCCGCCTACCCATGTGTGTTTCTTTTTCTTGCAGAAATGAAGGTTTTTTTAGATACATCAATAAAAGAATTCCAACAAGTACCTATAGTTCAACAAAAGCTATATATTCGGAAAAAACAATCCGGTATACACTGCGAACTGCCTTTAAAGATCTTTCCTGACCGAATGCTTCGTCGGATCGGACATCTCTCAGAACACCTCGGACGTTTTAAACTTGTTTACCAATAGACATCGGCTTCGCAACCAATATCAGATGTACAATATGCGAGATATACCCACTCCAGCGGGCAGATCACATATCTATAGGGCCGCCTACCCGTGTGTGTTTCTTTTTCTTCCAGAAATGAAGGTTTTTTTTTAGATATGTCAATAAAATAATTCCAAAAAGTTCCTATAGTTCGACGAAAGCTATATATTTGGAAAAAAAAACAATCCGGTATACGCTGCGAACTGCCTTCAAAGATCTTTCCTGAGCGAATGCTTTGTCGGATCGGACATCTCTCAGAACACCTCGGGCGTTTTAAACTTGTTTACCAATATAGATCGGCTTTTCGACCAATACCAGATGTACAATATGCGAGATATACCCACTCCAGCGGGAAGATTACATATCTATAGGGCCGCCTACCCGTGTGTGTTTCTTTTTCTTGCAGAAATGAAGGGTTTTTTTGAGATATGTCAATAAAAGAATTCCATGAAGTTCCTGTAGTTCAACAAAAGCTATATATTCGGAAAAAAAACAATCCGGTATACACTGCGAACTGCCTTCAAAGATCTTTCCTGACCGAATGCTTCGTCGGATCGGACATCTCTCAGAACACCTCGGACATTTTTAAACTTGTTTACCAATAGACATCGGCTTTGCGACCAATATCAGATGTACAATATGCGAGATATACCCACTCCAGCGGGCAGATCACATATCTACAGGGCCGCCTACCCGTGTGTGTTTCTTTTTCTTGCAGAAATGAAGGTTTTTTTTGAGATATGTCAATAAAAGAATTCCAAAAAGTTCCTATATTCAACAAAAGCTATTTATTCGGAAAAAACAATCCGGTATACACTGCGAACTGCCTTCAAAGATCTTTTCTGACCGAATGCTTCGTCGGATCGGACATCTCTCAAAACACCTCAGACGTTTTAAACTTGTTTACCAATAGACATCGGCTTTGCGACCAATATCAGATGTACAATATGCGAGATATACCCACTCCACCATGCAGATCACATATCTATAGGGCCGCATACCCGTGTGTGTTTCTTTATCTTGGAGAAATGAAGGGTTTTTTTGAGATATGTCAATAAAAGAATTCCAAAAATTCCCATAGTTCAACAAAAGCTATATATTCGGAAAAAACAATCCGGTATACACTGCGAACTGCCTTCAAAGATCTTTCCTGACCGAATGCTTCTTCGGATCGGAGATCTCTCGGAACACCTCGGAAGTTTTAATCTTGTTTACCAATAGACATCGGCTTTTCGACCAATATCAGATGTACAATATGCGAGGTATACCCACTCCCGCGGGCAGATCACATATCTATAGGGCCGCCTACCCATGTGTGTTTCTTTTTCTTGCAGAAATGAAGGTTTTTTTAGATACATCAATAAAAGAATTCCAACAAGTACCTATAGTTCAACAAAAGCTATATATTCGGAAAAAACAATCCGGTATACACTGCGAACTGCCTTTAAAGATCTTTTCTGACCGAATGCTTCGTCGGATCGGACATCTCTCAAAACACCTCGGACGTTTTAAACTTGTTTACCAATAGACATCGGCTTTCCGACCAATATCAGATGTACAATATGCGAGATATACCCACTCCACCAGGCAGATCACGTATCTATAGGGCCGCATACCCGTGTGTGTTTCTTTTTCTTGCAGAAATGAAGGATGTTTTTGAGATATGTCAATAAAAGAATTCCAAAAAGTTCCTATAGTTCAACAAAAGCGATATATTCGGAAAACACAATCCCGTATACACTGCGAACTGCCTTCAAAGATCTTTCCTGACCGAATGCTTCGTCGGATCGGACATCTCTCAGAACACCTCGGACGTTTTAAACTTGTTTACCAATAGACATCGGCTTTGCGACCAGTATCAGATGTACAATATGCGAGATATACCCACTCCAGCGGGCAAATCACATATTTATAGGGCCGCCTACCCGTGTGTGTTTCTTTTTCTTGCAGAAATGGAGGGTTTTTTTGAGATACGTCAATAAAAGAATTCCAAAAAGTTCCTATAGTTCAACAAAAGCTATATATTCGGAAAAAACAATCCGGTATACACTGCGAACTGCCTTCAAAGATCTTTCCTGACCGAATGCTTCGTCGGATCGGAGATCTCTCGGAACACCTCGGACGTTTTAAACTTGTTTACCAATAGACATCGGCTTTTCGACCAATATCAGATGTACAATATGCGAGGTATACCCACTCCAGCGGTCAGATCACATATCTATAGGGCCGCCTACCCATGTGTGTTTCTTTTTCTTGCAGAAATGAAGGTTTTTTTAGATACATCAATAAAAGAATTCCAACAAGTACCTATAGTTCAACAAAAGCTATATATTCGGAAAAAACAATCCGGTATACACTGCGAACTGCCTTTAAAGATCTTTCCTGACCGAATGCTTCGTCGGATCGGACATCTCTCAGAACACCTCGGACGTTTTAAACTTGTTTACCAATAGACATCGGCTTCGCAACCAATATCAGATGTACAATATGCGAGATATACCCACTCCAGCGGGCAGATCACATATCTATAGGGCCGCCTACCCGTGTGTGTTTCTTTTTCTTCCAGAAATGAAGGTTTTTTTTTAGATATGTCAATAAATAATTCCAAAAAGTTCCTATAGTTCGACGAAAGCTATATATTTGGAAAAAAAAACAATCCGGTATACGCTGCGAACTGCCTTCAAAGATCTTTCCTGAGCGAATGCTTTGTCGGATCGGACATCTCTCAGAACACCTCGGGCGTTTTAAACTTGTTTACCAATATAGATCGGCTTTTCGACCAATACCAGATGTACAATATGCGAGATATACCCACTCCAGCGGGAAGATTACATATCTATAGGGCCGCCTACCCGTGTGTGTTTCTTTTTCTTGCAGAAATGAAGGGTTTTTTTGAGATATGTCAATAAAAGAATTCCATGAAGTTCCTGTAGTTCAACAAAAGCTATATATTCGGAAAAAAAACAATCCGGTATACACTGCGAACTGCCTTCAAAGATCTTTCCTCACCGAATGCTTCGTCGGATCGGACATCTCTCAGAACACCTCGGACATTTTTAAACTTGTTTACCAATAGACATCGGCTTTGCGACCAATATCAGATGTACAATATGCGAGATATACCCACTCCAGCGGGCAGATCACATATCTACAGGGCCGCCTACCCGTGTGTGTTTCTTTTTCTTGCAGAAATGAAGGTTTTTTTTGAGATAAGTCAATAAAAGAATTCCAAAAAGTTCCTATATTCAACAAAAGCTATTTATTCGGAAAAAACAATCCGGTATACACTGCGAACTGCCTTCAAAGATCTTTTCTGACCGAATGCTTCGTCGGATCGGACATCTCTCAAAACACCTCAGACGTTTTAAACTTGTTTACCAATAGACATCGGCTTTGCGACCAATATCAGATGTACAATATGCGAGATATACCCACTCCACCATGCAGATCACATATCTATAGGGCCGCATACCCGTGTGTGTTTCTTTATCTTGGAGAAATGAAGGGTTTTTTTGAGATATGTCAATAAAAGAATTCCAAAAATTCCCATAGTTCAACAAAAGCTATATATTCGGAAAAAACAATCCGGTATACACTGCGAACTGCCTTCAAAGATCTTTCCTGACCGAATGCTTCTTCGGATCGGAGATCTCTCGGAACACCTCGGAAGTTTTAATCTTGTTTACCAATAGACATCGGCTTTGCTACCAATATCAGATGTACAATATGCGAGATATACCCACTCCAGCGGGCAGATCACGTATCTATAGGGCCGCTTACTCGTGTGTGTTTCTTTTTCTTGCAGAAATGAAGGGTTTTTTTGAGATAAGTCAATAAAAGAATTCCAACAAGTACCTATAGTTCAACAAAAGCTATATATTCGGAAAAAACAATCCGGTATACACTGCGAACTGCCTTTAAAGATCTTTCCTGACCGAATGCTTCGTCGGATCGGACATCTCTCAGAACACCTCGGACGTTTTAAACTTGTTTACCAATAGACATCGGCTTCGCAACCAATATCAGATGTATAATATGCGAGATATACCCACTCCAGCGGGCAGATCACATATCTATAGGGCCGCCTACCCGTGTGTGTTTCTTTTTCTTCCAGAAATGAAGGTTTTTTTTGAGATATGTCAATAAAATAATTCCAAAAAGTTCCTATAGTTCGACGAAAGCTATATATTTGGAAAAAAAAACAATCCGGTATACGCTGCGAACTGCCTTCAAAGATCTTTCCTGAGCGAATGCTTTGTCGGATCGGACATCTCTCAGAACACCTCGGACGTTTTAAACTTGTTTACCAATAGACATCGGCTTTGCGACCAGTATCAGATGTACAATATGCGAGATATACCCACTCCAGCGGGCAAATCACATATTTATAGGGCCGCCTACCCGTGTGTGTTTCTTTTTCTTGCAGAAATGGAGGGTTTTTTTGAGATACGTCAATAAAAGAATTCCAAAAAGTTCCTATAGTTCAACAAAAGCTATATATTCGGAAAAAACAATCCGGTATACACTGCGAACTGCCTTCAAAGATCTTTCCTGACCGAATGCTTCGTCGGATCGGAGATCTCTCGGAACACCTCGGACGTTTTAAACTTGTTTACCAATAGACATCGGCTTTTCGACCAATATCAGATGTACAATATGCGAGGTATACCCACTCCAGCGGTCAGATCACATATCTATAGGGCCGCCTACCCATGTGTGTTTCTTTTTCTTGCAGAAATGAAGGTTTTTTTAGATACATCAATAAAAGAATTCCAACAAGTACCTATAGTTCAACAAAAGCTATATATTCGGAAAAAACAATCCGGTATACACTGCGAACTGCCTTTAAAGATCTTTCCTGACCGAATGCTTCGTCGGATCGGACATCTCTCAGAACACCTCGGACGTTTTAAACTTGTTTACCAATAGACATCGGCTTCGCAACCAATATCAGATGTATAATATGCGAGATATACCCACTCCAGCGGGCAGATCACATATCTATAGGGCCGCCTACCCGTGTGTGTTTCTTTTTCTTCCAGAAATGAAGGTTTTTTTTTAGATATGTCAATAAAATAATTCCAAAAAGTTCCTATAGTTCGACGAAAGCTATATATTTGGAAAAAAAAACAATCCGGTATACGCTGCGAACTGCCTTCAAAGATCTTTCCTGAGCGAATGCTTTGTCGGATCGGACATCTCTCAGAACACCTCGGGCGTTTTAAACTTGTTTACCAATATAGATCGGCTTTTCGACCAATACCAGATGTACAATATGCGAGATATACCCACTCCAGCGGGAAGATTACATATCTATAGGGCCGCCTACCCGTGTGTGTTTCTTTTTCTTGCAGAAATGAAGGGTTTTTTTGAGATATGTCAATAAAAGAATTCCATAAAGTTCCTGTAGTTCAACAAAAGCTATATATTCGGAAAAAAAACAATCCGGTATACACTGCGAACTGCCTTCAAAGATCTTTCCTCACCGAATGCTTCGTCGGATCGGACATCTCTCAGAACACCTCGGACATTTTTAAACTTGTTTACCAATAGACATCGGCTTTGCGACCAATATCAGATGTACAATATGCGAGATATACCCACTCCAGCGGGCAGATCACATATCTACAGGGCCGCCTACCCGTGTGTGTTTCTTTTTCTTGCAGAAATGAAGGTTTTTTTTGAGATAAGTCAATAAAAGAATTCCAAAAAGTTCCTATATTCAACAAAAGCTATTTATTCGGAAAAAACAATCCGGTATACACTGCGAACTGCCTTCAAAGATCTTTTCTGACCGAATGCTTCGTCGGATCGGACATCTCTCAAAACACCTCAGACGTTTTAAACTTGTTTACCAATAGACATCGGCTTTGCGACCAATATCAGATGTACAATATGCGAGATATACCCACTCCACCATGCAGATCACATATCTATAGGGCCGCATACCCGTGTGTGTTTCTTTATCTTGGAGAAATGAAGGGTTTTTTTGAGATATGTCAATAAAAGAATTCCAAAAATTCCCATAGTTCAACAAAAGCTATATATTCGGAAAAAACAATCCGGTATACACTGCGAACTGCCTTCAAAGATCTTTCCTGACCGAATGCTTCTTCGGATCGGAGATCTCTCGGAACACCTCGGAAGTTTTAATCTTGTTTACCAATAGACATCGGCTTTGCTACCAATATCAGATGTACAATATGCGAGATATACCCACTCCAGCGGGCAGATCACGTATCTATAGGGCCGCTTACTCGTGTGTGTTTCTTTTTCTTGCAGAAATGAAGGGTTTTTTTGAGATAAGTCAATAAAAGAATTCCAAAAAGTTCCTATATGTCAACGAAAGCTATATATTCGAAAAAAAAACAATCCGGTATACACTGCGAACTGCCTTCAAAAATCTTTCCTGACCGAATGCTTCGTCGGATTGGACGTCTCTCAGAACACCTCGGACGTGTTAAACTTGTTTACCAATAGACATCGGCTTTGCTACCAATATCAGATGTACAATATGCGGGATATACCCACTCCAGCGGGCAGATCACATATCTATACGGCCGCCTACCCGTGTGTGTTTCTTTTTCTTGCAGAAATGAAGGGTTTTTTTAGATATGTCAATAAAAGAATTCCAAAAAGTTCCTATAGTTCAATGAAAGCTATATATTCGGAAAAAAACAATCCGGTATACACTGCGAACTGCTTTCAAATATCTTTCTTGACCGAATGCTTCGTCTGATCGGACATCTCTCAGAACACCTCGGACGTTTTAAACTTGTTTACCAATAGACATCGGCTTTGCTACCAATATCAGATGTACAATATGCGAGATATACCCACTCCAGCGGGCAGATCACATATCTATAGGGCCGCCTACCCGTGTGTGTTTCTTTTTCTTGCAGAAATGAAGGTTTTTTTTTAGATATGTCAATAAAACAATTCCAAAAAGTTCCTATAGTTTTACGAAAGCTATATATTCGGAAAAAAAAATAATCCGGAATACACTGCGAACTGCCTTCAAAGATCTTTTCTGACCGAATGCTTCGTCGGATCGGACATCTCTCAGAACACCTCGGACGTTTTAAACTTGTTTACCAATAGACATCGGCTTTGCGAATAATATCAGATGTACAATATGCGAGATATACCCACTCCAGCGGGCAGATCACATATCTATAGGGCCGCCTACCCGTGTGTGTTTCTTTTTCTTGCAGAAATGGAGGGTTTTTTTGAGATACGTCAATAAAAGAATTCCAAAAAGTTCCTATAGTTCAACAAAAGCTATATATTCGGAAAAAACAATCCGGTATACACTGCGAACTGCCTTCAAAGATCTTTCCTGACCGAATGCTTCGTCGGATCGGAGATCTCTCGGAACACCTCGGACGTTTTAAACTTGTTTACCAATAGACATCGGCCTTTCGACCAATATCAGATGTACAATATGCGAGGTATACGCACTCCAGCGGGCAGATCACATATCTATAGGGCCGCCTACTCATGTGTGTTTCTTTTTCTTGCAGAAATGAAGGTTTTTTTAGATACATCAATAAAATAATTCCAACAAGTACCTATAGTTCAACAAAAGCTATATATTCGGAAAAAACAATCCGGTATACACTGCGAACTGCCTTTAAAGATCTTTCCTGACCGAATGCTTCGTCGGATCGGACATCTCTCAGAACACCTCGGACGTTTTAAACTTGTTTACCAATAGACATCGGCTTCGCGACCAATATCAGATGTACAATATGCGAGATATACCCACTCCAGCGGGCAGATCACATATCTATAGGGCCGCCTACCCGTGTATGTTTCTTTTTCTTCCAGAAATGAAGGTTTTTTTTAGATATGTCAATAAAAGAATTCCAAAAAGTTCCTATAGTTCGACGAAAGCTATATATTTGGAAAAAAAACAATCCGGTATACACTGCGAACTGCCTTCAAAGATCTTTCCTGAGCGAATGCTTCGTCGGATCGGACATCTCTCAGAACACCTCGGACGTTTTAAACTTGTTTACCAATAGACATCGGCTCTGCGACCAATATCAGATGTACAATATGCGAGATATACCCACTCCACCATGCAGATCACATATCTATAGGGCCGCATACCCGTGTGTGTTTCTTTTTCTTGGAGAAATGAAGGCTCTTTTGAGATATGTCAATAAAATAATTCCAAAAATTCCTATAGTTCAACAAAAGCTATATATTCGGAAAAAACAATCCGGTATACACTGCGAACTGCCTTCAAAGATCTTTCCTGACCGAATGCTTCTTCGGATTGGAGATCTCTCGGAACACCTCGGAAGTTTTAAACTTGTTTACCAATAGACATCGGCTTTTCGACCAATACCAGATGTACAATATGCGAGATATACCCACTCCAGGGGGAAGATCAGATATCTATAGGGCCGCCTACCCGTGTGTGTTTCTTTTTCTTGCAGAAATGAAGGGTTTTCTTGAGATATGTCAATAAAAGAATTCCATAAAGTTCCTGTAGTTCAACAAAAGCTATATATTCGGAAAAAAACAATCCGGTATACACTGCGAACTGCCTTCAAAGATCTTTCCTGAGCGAATGCTTCGTCGGATCGGACATCTCTCAGAACACCTCGGACATTTTTAAACTTGTTTACCAATAGACATCGGCTTTGCGACCAATATCAGATGTACAATATGCGAGATATACCCACTCCAGCGGGCAGGTCACATATCTATAGGGCCGCCTACCCGTGTGTGTTTCTTTTTCTTGCAGAAATGAAGGTTTTTTTTTGAGATATGTCAATAAAAGAATTCCAAAAAGTTCCTATATTCAACAAAAGCTATTTATTCGGAAAAAACAATCCGGTATACACTGCGAACTGCCTTTAAAGATCTTTTCTGACCGAATGCTTCGTCCGATCGGACATCTCTCAAAACACCTCAGACGTTTTAAACTTGTTTACCAATAGACATCGGCTCTGCGACCAATATCAGATGTACAATATGCGAGATATACCCACTCCACCATGCAGATCACATATCTATAGGGCCGCATACCCGTGTGTGTTTCTTTTTCTTGGAGAAATGAAGGCTTTTTTTGAGATATGTCAATAAAATAATTCCAAAAATTCCTATAGTTCAACAAAAGCTATATATTCGGAAAAAACAATCCGGTATACACTGCGAACTGCCTTCAAAGATCTTTCCTGACCGAATGCTTCTTCGGATCGGAGATCTCTCGGAACACCTCGGAAGTTTTAAACTTGTTTACCAATAGACATCGGCTTTTCGACCAATATCAGATGTACAATATGCGAGGTATACCCACTCCAGCGGGCAGATCACATATCTATAGGACCGCCTACTCATGTGTGTTTCTTTTTCTTGCAGAAATGAAGGTTTTTTTAGATGCATCAATAAAAGAATTCCAACAAGTACCTATAGTTCAACAAAAGCTATATATTCGGAAAAAACAATCCGGTATACACTGCGAACTGCCTTTAAAGATCTTTCCTGACCGAATGCTTCGTCGGATCGGAAATCTCTCGGAACACCTCGGACGTTTTAAACTTGTTTACCAATATAGATCGGCTTTTCGACCAATACCAGATGTACAATATGCGAGATATACCCACTCCAGCGGGAAGATCACATATCTATAGGGCCGCCTACCCGTGTGTGTTTCTTTTTCTTGCAGAAATGAAGGTTTTTTTTTGAGATATGTCAATAAAAGAATTCCAAAAAGTTCCTATATTCAACAAAAGCTATTTATTCGGAAAAAACAATCCGGAATACATTGCGAACTGCCTTCAAAGATCTTTTCTGACCGGATGCTTCGTCGGATCGGACATCTCTCAAAACACCTCGGACGTTTTAAACTTGTTTACCAATAGACATCGGCTTTGCGACCAATATCAGATGTACAATATGCGAGATATACCCACTCCACCAGGCAGATCACATATCTATAGGGCCGCATACCCGTGTGTGTTTCTTTTTCTTGCAGAAATGAAGGGTTTTTTTGAGATATGTCAATAAAAGAATTCCAAAAATTCCTATAGTTCAACAAAAGCAATATATTCGGAAAAAACAATCCGGTATACACTGCGAACTGCCTTCAAAGATTTTTCCTGACCGAATGCTTCTTCGTATCGGAGATCTCTCGGAACACCTCGGAAGTTTTAATCTTGTTTACCAATAGACATCGGCTTTTCGACCAATATCAGATGTACAATATGCGAGGTATACCCACTCCAGCAGGCAGATCACATATCTATAGGGCCGCCTACCCGTGTGTGTTTCTTTTTCTTGCAGAAATGAAGGTGTTTTAGATATGTCAATAAAACAATTCCAAAAAGTTCCTATAGTTTTACGAAAGCTATATATTCGGAAAAAAAATAATCCGGAATACACTGCGAACTGCCTTCAAAGATCTTTTCTGAGCGAATGCTTCGTCGGATCGGACATCTCTCAAAACACCTCGGACGTTTTAAACTTGTTTACCAATAGACATCGGCTTTGCGACCAATATCAGATGTACAATATGCGAGATATACCCACTCCACCAGGCAGATCACATATCTATAGGGCCGCATACCCGTGTGTTTCTTTTTCTTGCAGAAATGAAGGGTATTTTTGAGATTGTCAATAAAAGAATTCCAAAAATTTCTATAGTTCAACAAAAGCTATATATTCGGAAAAAACAATCCGGTATACACTGCGAACTGCCTTCAAAGATCTTTCCTGACCGAATGCTTCTTCGGATCGCAGATCTCTCGGAACACCTCAGAAGTTTTAAACTTGTTTACCAATAGACATCGGCTTTTCGACAAATATCAGATGTACAATATGCGAGGTATACCCACTCCAGCGGGCAGATCACATATCTATAGGGCCGCCTACCCATGTGTGTTTCTTTTTCTTGCAGAAATGAAGGTTTTTTTAGATACATCAATAAAAGAATTCCAACAAGTACCTATACTTCAACAAAAGCTATATATTCGGAAAAAAACAATCCGGTATACACTGCGAACTGCCTTCAAAGATCTTTTCTGACCGAATGCTTCGTCGGATCGGACATCTCTCAGAACACCTCGGACGTTTTAAACTTGTTTACGAATAGACATCGGCTTCGCGACCAATATCAGATGTACAATATGCGAGATATACCCACTCCAGCGGGCAGATCACATATCTATAGGGCCGCCTACCCGTGTGTGTTTCTTTTTCTTCCAGAAATGAAGGTTTTTTTTGAGATATGTCAATAAAAGAATTCCAAAAAGTTCCTATAGTTCAACAAAAGCTATATATTCGGAAAAAACAATCCGGTATACACTGCGAACTGCCTTTAAAGATCTTTCCTGACCGAATGCTTCGTCGGATCGGACATCTCTCAGAACACCTCGGACGTTTTAAACTTGTTTACCAATAGACATCGGCTTCGCGACCAATATCAGATGTACAATATGCGAGATATACCCACTCCAGAGGGCAGATCACATATCTATAGGGCCGCCTACCCGTGTGTGTTTCTTTTTCTTCCAGAAATGAAGGTTTTTTTGAGATATGTCAATAAAAGAATTCTAAAAAGTTTCTATAGTTTAACGAAAGCTATATATTCGGAAAAAAAATAATCCGGAATACACTGCGAACTGCCTTCAAAGATCTTTCCTGACCGAATGCTTCGTCGGATCGGACATCTCTCAGAACACCTCGGACGTTTTAAACTTGTTTACCAATAGACATCGGCTTCGCGACCAATATCAGATGTACAATATGCGAGATATACCCACTCCAGCGGGCAGATCACATATCTATAGGGCCGCCTACCCGTGTGTGTTTCTTTTTCTTCCAGAAATGAAGGTTTTTTTTAGATATGTCAATAAAAGAATTCCAAAAAGTTCCTATAGTTCAACAAAAGCTATTTATTCGGAAAAAACAATCTGGTATACACTGCGAACTGCCTTCAAAGATCTTTTCTGACCGAAAGCTTCGTCAGATCGGACATCTCTCAAAACACCTCTGACGTTTTAAACTTGTTTACCAATAGACATCGGCTTTGCGACCAATATCAGATGTACAATATGCGAGATATACCCACTCCAGCAGGCAGAACACATATCTATAGGGCCGCCTACCCGTGTGTGTTTCTTTTTCTTGCAGAAATGAAGGGTTTATTTGAGATATGTCAATAAAAGGATTCCAAAAAGTTCCTATAGTTCGACGAAAGCTATATATTTGGAAAAAAAACTATCCGGTATACACTGCGAACTGCCTCCAAAGATCTTTCCTGAGCGAATGCTTCGTCGGATCGGACATCTCTCAGAACACCTCGGACGTTTTAAACTTGTTTACCAATATAGATCGGCTTTTCGACCAATACCAGATGTACAATATGCGAGATATACCCACTCCTGCGGGAAGATCACATATCTATAGGGCCGCCTACCCGTGTGTGTTTCTTTTTCTTGCAGAAATGAAGGTTTTTTTTAGATATGTCAATAAAAGAATTCCATAAAGTTCCTGTAGTTCAAGAAAAGCTATATATTCGGAAAAAAACAATCCGGTGTACACTGCGCACTGCCTTCAAAGATCTTTCCTGACCGAATGCTTCGTCGGATCGGACATCTCTCAGAACACCTCGGACATTTTTAAACTTGTTTACCAATAGACATCGGCTTTGCGACCAATATCAGATGTACAATATGCGAGATATACCCACTCCACCAGGCAGATCACATATCTATAGGGCCGCATACCCGTGTGTGTTTCTTTTTCTTGCAGAAATGATGGGTTTTTTTGAGATATGTCAATAAAAGAATTCCAAAAATTCCTATAGTTCAACAAAAGCTATATATTCGGAAAAAACAATCCGGTATACACTGCGAACTGCCTTCAAAGATCTTTCCTGATCGAATGCTTCTTCGGATCGGAGATCTCTCGGAACACCTCGGAAGTTTTAAACTTGTTTACCTATAGACATCGGCTTTTCGACCAATATCAGATGTACAATATGCGAGGTATACCCACTCCAGCGGGCAGATCATATATCTATGGGGCCGCCTACCCATGTGTGTTTCTTTTTCTTGCAGAAATGAAGGTTTTTTTAGATACATCAATAAAAGAATTCCAACAAGTACCTATAGTTCAACAAAAGCTATATATTCGGAAAAAACAATCCGGTATACACTGTGAACTGCCTTCAAAGATCTTTTCTGACCGAATGCTTCGTCGGATCGGACATCTCTCAAAACACCTCGGACGTTTTAAACTTGTTTACCAATAGACATCGGCTTTGCGACCAATATCAGATGTACAATATGCGGGATATACCCACTCCAGGGGGCAGAACACATATCTATAGGGCCGCCTACCCGTGTGTGTTTCTTTTTTTTGCAGAAATGAAGGGTTTTTTTGAGATATGTCAATAAAAGATTTCCAAAAAGTTCCTATAGTTCAACGAAAGCTATATATTCATAAAAAACAATCCGATATATACTGCGAACTGCCTTCGAAGATATTTCCTGACCGAATGCTTCGTCGGATCGAACATCTCTCAGAACACCTCGGATGTTTTAAACTTGTTTACCAATATACATTGGCTTTGAGACCAATATCAGATGTACAATATGCGAGATATACCCACTCCAGCGGGCAGATCACATATCTATACAGCCGCCTGCCTATGTGTGTTTTTTTCTTGCAAAAATGAAGGGTTTATTTGAGATATGTCCATAAAATAATTTCAAAAAGTTGCTATAGGTCGACAAAAGCTATATATTCGAAAAAAACAATTCGATACACTGCGAACTGCCTTCTAAGGTCTTTCCTGACCGAATACTTCGTCGGATCGAACAGCTCTCAGAACACCTCGGACGTTTTAAACTGGTTTACTTATAATCATCGGCTTTGCGACCAATATCAGATATACAATATGCGAGATATACCCACTCCAGCGGGCCGATCACATATCTATAGGGCCGCCTACCCGTGTGTGTTTCTTTTTCTTGGAGAAATGAAGGGTTTTTTTGAGATATGTCAAAAAAAGAATTCCAAAAATTCCTATAGTTCAACAAAAGCTATATATTCGGAAAAAACAATCCGGTATACACTGCGAACTGCCTTCAAAGATCTTTCCTGACCGAATGCTTCGTCGGATCGGACATCTCTCAGAACACCTCGGACATTTTTAAACTTGTTTACCAATAGACATCACCTTGCGACCAATATCACATGTACAATATGCGAGATATACCCACTCCAGCGGGCAGATCACATATCTATAGGGCGGCCTACCCGTGTGTGTTTCTTTTTCTAGCAGAAATGCAGGTTTTTTTGAGATATGTCAATAAAAGAATTCCAAAAAGTTCCTATAGTCCAACGAAAGCTATATATTCGAGAAAAAAACAAGCCGGTATACACTGCGAACTGCCTTCAAAGATCTTTCCTGACCGAATGCTTCGTCGGATCGGACATCTCTCGGAACACCTCGGACGTTTTAAACTTGTTTACCAATAGACATCGGCTTTGCGACCAATATCATATGTACAATATGCGAGATATACCCACTCCAGCGGGCAGATCACATATCTATAGGGCGGCCTACCCGTGTGTGTTTCTTTTTCTAGCAGAAATGCAGGTTTTTTTGAGATATGTCAATAAAAGAATTCCAAAAAGTTCCTATAGTCCAACGAAAGCTATATATTCGGAAAAAACAATCCGGTATACACTGCGAACTGCCTTCAAAGATCTTTCCTGACCGAATGCTTCGTCCGATCGGACATCTCTCAGAACACCTCGGACGCTTTAAACTGGTTTACCAATAGACATCGGCTTTGCGACCGATATCAGATATACAATATGCGAGATATACCCACTCCAGCGGGCCGATAACGTATATATAGAGCCGCCTACCCGTGTGTGTTTTTTTTCTTGCAGAAATGAAGGGTTTATTTGAGATATGTCAATAAAAGAATTCCAAAAAGTTCCTATAGTTCAACGAAAGCTATATATTCGAAAAAAAAACAAGCCGGTATACACTGCGAACTGCCTTCAAAGATCTTTCCTGACCGAATGCTTCGTCGGATCGGACATCTCTCGGAACACCTCGGACGTTTTAAACTTGTTTACCAATAGACATCGGCTTTGCGACCAATTTCAGATGTACAATATGCGAGATATACCCACTCCACCATGCAGATCACATATCTATAGGGCCGCATACCCGTGTGTGTTTCTTTTTCTTGGAGAAATGAAGGCTCTTTTGAGATATGTCAATAAAATAATTCCAAAAATTCCTATAGTTCAACAAAAGCTATATATTCGGAAAAAACAATCCGGTATACACTGCGAACTGCCTTCAAAGATCTTTCCTGACCGAATGCTTCTTCGGATTGGAGATCTCTCGGAACACCTCGGAAGTTTTAAACTTGTTTACCAATAGACATCGGCTTTTCGACCAATACCAGATGTACAATATGCGAGATATACCCACTCCAGGGGGAAGATCAGATATCTATAGGGCCGCCTACCCGTGTGTGTTTCTTTTTCTTGCAGAAATGAAGGGTTTTCTTGAGATATGTCAATAAAAGAATTCCATAAAGTTCCTGTAGTTCAACAAAAGCTATATATTCGGAAAAAAACAATCCGGTATACACTGCGAACTGCCTTCAAAGATCTTTCCTGAGCGAATGCTTCGTCGGATCGGACATCTCTCAGAACACCTCGGACATTTTTAAACTTGTTTACCAATAGACATCGGCTTTGCGACCAATATCAGATGTACAATATGCGAGATATACCCACTCCAGCGGGCAGGTCACATATCTATAGGGCCGCCTACCCGTGTGTGTTTCTTTTTCTTGCAGAAATGAAGGTTTTTTTTTGAGATATGTCAATAAAAGAATTCCAAAAAGTTCCTATATTCAACAAAAGCTATTTATTCGGAAAAAACAATCCGGTATACACTGCGAACTGCCTTTAAAGATCTTTTCTGACCGAATGCTTCGTCCGATCGGACATCTCTCAAAACACCTCAGACGTTTTAAACTTGTTTACCAATAGACATCGGCTCTGCGACCAATATCAGATGTACAATATGCGAGATATACCCACTCCACCATGCAGATCACATATCTATAGGGCCGCATACCCGTGTGTGTTTCTTTTTCTTGGAGAAATGAAGGCTTTTTTTGAGATATGTCAATAAAAGAATTCCAAAAATTCCTATAGTTCAACAAAAGCTATATATTCGGAAAAAACAATCCGGTATACACTGCGAACTGCCTTCAAAGATCTTTCCTGACCGAATGCTTCTTCGGATCGGAGATCTCTCGGAACACCTCGGAAGTTTTAAACTTGTTTACCAATAGACATCGGCTTTTCGACCAATATCAGATGTACAATATGCGAGGTATACCCACTCCAGCGGGCAGATCACATATCTATAGGGCCGCCTACCCATGTGTGTTTCTTTTTCTTGCAGAAATGAAGGTTTTTTTAGATAGCATCAATAAAAGAATTCCAACAAGTACCTATAGTTCAACAAAAGCTATATATTCGGAAAAAACAATCCGGTATACACTGCGAACTGCCTTTAAAGATCTTTCCTGACCGAATGCTTCGTCGGATCGGAAATCTCTCAGAACACCTCGGACGTTTTAAACTTGTTTACCAATATAGATCGGCTTTTCGACCAATACCAGATGTACAATATGCGAGATATACCCACTCCAGCGGGAAGATCACATATCTATAGGGCCGCCTACCCGTGTGTGTTTCTTTTTCTTGCAGAAATGAAGGTTTTTTTTTGAGATATGTCAATAAAAGAATTCCAAAAAGTTCCTATATTCAACAAAAGCTATTTATTCGGAAAAAACAATCCGGAATACATTGCGAACTGCCTTCAAAGATCTTTTCTGACCGGATGCTTCGTCGGATCGGACATCTCTCAAAACACCTCGGACGTTTTAAACTTGTTTACCAATAGACATCGGCTTTGCGACCAATATCAGATGTACAATATGCGAGATATACCCACTCCACCAGGCAGATCACATATCTATAGGGCCGCATACCCGTGTGTGTTTCTTTTTCTTGCAGAAATGAAGGGTTTTTTTGAGATATGTCAATAAAAGAATTCCAAAAATTCCTATAGTTCAACAAAAGCAATATATTCGGAAAAAACAATCCGGTATACACTGCGAACTGCCTTCAAAGATTTTTCCTGACCGAATGCTTCTTCGTATCGGAGATCTCTCGGAACACCTCGGAAGTTTTAATCTTGTTTACCAATAGACATCGGCTTTTCGACCAATATCAGATGTACAATATGCGAGGTATACCCACTCCAGCAGGCAGATCACATATCTATAGGGCCGCCTACCCGTGTGTGTTTCTTTTTCTTGCAGAAATGAAGGTGTTTTAGATATGTCAATAAAACAATTCCAAAAAGTTCCTATAGTTTTACGAAAGCTATATATTCGGAAAAAAAATAATCCGGAATACACTGCGAACTGCCTTCAAAGATCTTTTCTGAGCGAATGCTTCGTCGGATCGGACATCTCTCAAAACACCTCGGACGTTTTAAACTTGTTTACCAATAGACATCGGCTTTGCGACCAATATCAGATGTACAATATGCGAGATATACCCACTCCACCAGGCAGATCACATATCTATAGGGCCGCATACCCGTGTGTTTCTTTTTCTTGCAGAAATGAAGGGTATTTTTGAGATTGTCAATAAAAGAATTCCAAAAATTTCTATAGTTCAACAAAAGCTATATATTCGGAAAAAACAATCCGGTATACACTGCGAACTGCCTTCAAAGATCTTTCCTGACCGAATGCTTCTTCGGATCGCAGATCTCTCGGAACACCTCAGAAGTTTTAAACTTGTTTACCAATAGACATCGGCTTTTCGACAAATATCAGATGTACAATATGCGAGGTATACCCACTCCAGCGGGCAGATCACATATCTATAGGGCCGCCTACCCATGTGTGTTTCTTTTTCTTGCAGAAATGAAGGTTTTTTTAGATACATCAATAAAAGAATTCCAACAAGTACCTATACTTCAACAAAAGCTATATATTCGGAAAAAAAACAATCCGGTATACACTGCGAACTGCCTTCAAAGATCTTTTCTGACCGAATGCTTCGTCGGATCGGACATCTCTCAGAACACCTCGGACGTTTTAAACTTGTTTACGAATAGACATCGGCTTCGCGACCAATATCAGATGTACAATATGCGAGATATACCCACTCCAGCGGGCAGATCACATATCTATAGGGCCGCCTACCCGTGTGTGTTTCTTTTTCTTCCAGAAATGAAGGTTTTTTTTGAGATATGTCAATAAAAGAATTCCAAAAAGTTCCTATAGTTCAACAAAAGCTATATATTCGGAAAAAACAATCCGGTATACACTGCGAACTGCCTTTAAAGATCTTTCCTGACCGAATGCTTCGTCGGATCGGACATCTCTCAGAACACCTCGGACGTTTTAAACTTGTTTACCAATAGACATCGGCTTCGCGACCAATATCAGATGTACAATATGCGAGATATACCCACTCCAGAGGGCAGATCACATATCTATAGGGCCGCCTACCCGTGTGTGTTTCTTTTTCTTCCAGAAATGAAGGTTTTTTTGAGATATGTCAATAAAAGAATTCTAAAAAGTTTCTATAGTTTAACGAAAGCTATATATTCGGAAAAAAAATAATCCGGAATACACTGCGAACTGCCTTCAAAGATCTTTCCTGACCGAATGCTTCGTCGGATCGGACATCTCTCAGAACACCTCGGACGTTTTAAACTTGTTTACCAATAGACATCGGCTTCGCGACCAATATCAGATGTACAATATGCGAGATATACCCACTCCAGCGGGCAGATCACATATCTATAGGGCCGCCTACCCGTGTGTGTTTCTTTTTCTTCCAGAAATGAAGGTTTTTTTTAGATATGTCAATAAAAGAATTCCAAAAAGTTCCTATAGTTCAACAAAAGCTATTTATTCGGAAAAAACAATCTGGTATACACTGCGAACTGCCTTCAAAGATCTTTTCTGACCGAAAGCTTCGTCAGATCGGACATCTCTCAAAACACCTCTGACGTTTTAAACTTGTTTACCAATAGACATCGGCTTTGCGACCAATATCAGATGTACAATATGCGAGATATACCCACTCCAGCAGGCAGAACACATATCTATAGGGCCGCCTACCCGTGTGTGTTTCTTTTTCTTGCAGAAATGAAGGGTTTATTTGAGATATGTCAATAAAAGGATTCCAAAAAGTTCCTATAGTTCGACGAAAGCTATATATTTGGAAAAAAAACTATCCGGTATACACTGCGAACTGCCTCCAAAGATCTTTCCTGAGCGAATGCTTCGTCGGATCGGACATCTCTCAGAACACCTCGGACGTTTTAAACTTGTTTACCAATATAGATCGGCTTTTCGACCAATACCAGATGTACAATATGCGAGATATACCCACTCCTGCGGGAAGATCACATATCTATAGGGCCGCCTACCCGTGTGTGTTTCTTTTTCTTGCAGAAATGAAGGTTTTTTTTAGATATGTCAATAAAAGAATTCCATAAAGTTCCTGTAGTTCAAGAAAAGCTATATATTCGGAAAAAAACAATCCGGTGTACACTGCGCACTGCCTTCAAAGATCTTTCCTGACCGAATGCTTCGTCGGATCGGACATCTCTCAGAACACCTCGGACATTTTTAAACTTGTTTACCAATAGACATCGGCTTTGCGACCAATATCAGATGTACAATATGCGAGATATACCCACTCCACCAGGCAGATCACATATCTATAGGGCCGCATACCCGTGTGTGTTTCTTTTTCTTGCAGAAATGATGGGTTTTTTTGAGATATGTCAATAAAAGAATTCCAAAAATTCCTATAGTTCAACAAAAGCTATATATTCGGAAAAAACAATCCGGTATACACTGCGAACTGCCTTCAAAGATCTTTCCTGATCGAATGCTTCTTCGGATCGGAGATCTCTCGGAACACCTCGGAAGTTTTAAACTTGTTTACCTATAGACATCGGCTTTTCGACCAATATCAGATGTACAATATGCGAGGTATACCCACTCCAGCGGGCAGATCATATATCTATGGGGCCGCCTACCCATGTGTGTTTCTTTTTCTTGCAGAAATGAAGGTTTTTTTAGATACATCAATAAAAGAATTCCAACAAGTACCTATAGTTCAACAAAAGCTATATATTCGGAAAAAACAATCCGGTATACACTGTGAACTGCCTTCAAAGATCTTTTCTGACCGAATGCTTCGTCGGATCGGACATCTCTCAAAACACCTCGGACGTTTTAAACTTGTTTACCAATAGACATCGGCTTTGCGACCAATATCAGATGTACAATATGCGGGATATACCCACTCCAGGGGGCAGAACACATATCTATAGGGCCGCCTACCCGTGTGTGTTTCTTTTTTTTGCAGAAATGAAGGGTTTTTTTGAGATATGTCAATAAAAGATTTCCAAAAAGTTCCTATAGTTCAACGAAAGCTATATATTCATAAAAAACAATCCGATATATACTGCGAACTGCCTTCGAAGATATTTCCTGACCGAATGCTTCGTCGGATCGAACATCTCTCAGAACACCTCGGATGTTTTAAACTTGTTTACCAATATACATTGGCTTTGAGACCAATATCAGATGTACAATATGCGAGATATACCCACTCCAGCGGGCAGATCACATATCTATACAGCCGCCTGCCTATGTGTGTTTTTTTCTTGCAAAAATGAAGGGTTTATTTGAGATATGTCCATAAAATAATTTCAAAAAGTTGCTATAGGTCGACAAAAGCTATATATTCGAAAAAAACAATTCGATACACTGCGAACTGCCTTCTAAGGTCTTTCCTGACCGAATACTTCGTCGGATCGAACAGCTCTCAGAACACCTCGGACGTTTTAAACTGGTTTACTTATAATCATCGGCTTTGCGACCAATATCAGATATACAATATGCGAGATATACCCACTCCAGCGGGCCGATCACATATCTATAGGGCCGCCTACCCGTGTGTGTTTCTTTTTCTTGGAGAAATGAAGGGTTTTTTTGAGATATGTCAATAAAAGAATTCCAAAAATTCCTATAGTTCAACAAAAGCTATATATTCGGAAAAAACAATCCGGTATACACTGCGAACTGCCTTCAAAGATCTTTCCTGACCGAATGCTTCGTCGGATCGGACATCTCTCAGAACACCTCGGACATTTTTAAACTTGTTTACCAATAGACATCACCTTGCGACCAATATCACATGTACAATATGCGAGATATACCCACTCCAGCGGGCAGATCACATATCTATAGGGCGGCCTACCCGTGTGTGTTTCTTTTTCTAGCAGAAATGCAGGTTTTTTTGAGATATGTCAATAAAAGAATTCCAAAAAGTTCCTATAGTCCAACGAAAGCTATATATTCGAGAAAAAAACAAGCCGGTATACACTGCGAACTGCCTTCAAAGATCTTTCCTGACCGAATGCTTCGTCGGATCGGACATCTCTCGGAACACCTCGGACGTTTTAAACTTGTTTACCAATAGACATCGGCTTTGCGACCAATATCATATGTACAATATGCGAGATATACCCACTCCAGTGGGCAGATCACATATCTATAGGGCGGCCTACCCGTGTGTGTTTCTTTTTCTAGCAGAAATGCAGGTTTTTTTGAGATATGTCAATAAAAGAATTCCAAAAAGTTCCTATAGTCCAACGAAAGCTATATATTCGGAAAAAACAATCCGGTATACACTGCGAACTGCCTTCAAAGATCTTTCCTGACCGAATGCTTCGTCCGATCGGACATCTCTCAGAACACCTCGGACGCTTTAAACTGGTTTACCAATAGACATCGGCTTTGCGACCGATATCAGATATACAATATGCGAGATATACCCACTCCAGCGGGCCGATAACGTATATATAGAGCCGCCTACCCGTGTGTGTTTTTTTCTTGCAGAAATGAAGGGTTTATTTGAGATATGTCAATAAAAGAATTCCAAAAAGTTCCTATAGTTCAACGAAAGCTATATATTCGAAAAAAAAACAAGCCGGTGTACACTGCGAACTGCCTTCAAAGATCTTTCCTGACCGAATGCTTCGTCGGATCGGACATCTCTCGGAACACCTCGGACGTTTTAAACTTGTTTACCAATAGACATCGGCTTTGCGACCAATTTCAGATGTACAATATGCGAGATATACCCACTCCAGCGGGCAGATCACATATCTATAGGGCGGCCTACCCGTGTGTGTTTCTTTTTCTAGCAGAAATGCAGGTTTTTTTTGAGATATGTCAATAAAAGAATTCCAAAAAGTTCCTATAGTCCAACGAAAGCTATATATTCGGAAAAAACAATCCGGTATACACTGCGAACTGCCTTCAAAGGTCTTTCCTGACCGAAAGCTTCGTCGGATCGGACATCTCTCAGAACACCTCGGACGCTTTAAACTGGTTTACCAATAGACATCGGCTTTGCGACCGATATCAGATATACAATATGCGAGATATACCCACTCCAGCGGGCCGATAACGTATATATAGAGCCGCCTACCCGTGTGTGTTTTTTTCTTGCAGAAATGAAGGGTTTATTTGAGATATGTCAATAAAAGAATTCCAAAAAGTTCCTATAGTTCAACGAAAGCTATATATTCGAAAAAAAAACAAGCCGGTATACACTGCGAACTGCCTTCAAAGATCTTTCCTGACCGAATGCTTCGTCGGATCGGACATCTCTCAGAACACCTCGGACATTTTTAAACTTGTTTACCAATAGACATCGGCTTTGCGACCAATATCAGATGTACAATATGCGAGATATACCCACTCCACCATGCAGATCACATATCTATAGGGCCGCATACCCGTGTGTGTTTCTTTATCTTGGAGAAATGAAGGGTTTTTTTGAGATATGTCAATAAAAGAATTCCAAAAATTCCCATAGTTCAACAAAAGCTATATATTCGGAAAAAACAATCCGGTATACACTGCGAACTGCCTTCAAAGATCTTTCCTGACCGAATGCTTCATCGGATCGGAGATCTCTCGGAACACCTCGGAAGTTTTAATCTTGTTTACCAATAGACATCGGCTTTTCGACCAATATCAGATGTACAATATGCGAGGTATACCCACTCCCGCGGGCAGATCACATATCTATAGGGCCGCCTACCCATGTGTGTTTCTTTTTCTTGCAGAAATGAAGGTTTTTTTAGATACATCAATAAAAGAATTCCAACAAGTACCTATAGTTCAACAAAAGCTATATATTCGGAAAAAACAATCCGGTATACACTGCGAACTGCCTTTAAAGATCTTTCCTGACCGAATGCTTCGTCGGATCGGAGATCTCTCAGAACACCTCGGACGTTTTAAACTTGTTTACCAATAGACATCGGCTTGGCGACCAATATCAGATGTACAATATGCGAGATATACCCACTCCAGCGGGCAGATCACATATCTATAGGGCCGCCTACCCGTGTGTGTTTCTTTTTCTTGCAGAAATGAAGGTTTTTTTTGAGATATGTCAATAAAATAATTCCAAAAAGTTCCTATATTCAACAAAAGCTATTTATTCGGAAAAAACAATCCGGTATACATTGCGAACTGCCTTCAAAGATCTTTTCTGACCGAATGCTTCGTCGGATCGGACATCTCCCAAAACACCTCGGACGTTTTAAACTTGTTTACCAATAGACATCGGCTTTGGGACCAATACCAGATGTACAATATGCGAGATATACCCACTCCACCAGGCAGATCACATATCTATAGGGCCGCATACCCGTGTGTGTTTCTTTTTCTTGCAGAAATGAAGGGTTTTTTTGAGATATGTCAATAAAAGAATTCCAAAAATTCCTATAGTTCAACAAAAGCAATATATTCGGAAAAAACAATCCGGTATACACTGCGAACTGCCTTCAAAGATCTTTTCTGACCGAATGCTTCGTCGGATCGGACATCTCTCAAAACACCTCGGACGTTTTAAACTTGTTTACCAATAGACATCGGCTTTCCGACCAATATCAGATGTACAATATGCGAGATATACCCACTCCACCAGGCAGATCACGTATCTATAGGGCCGCATACCCGTGTGTGTTTCTTTTTCTTGCAGAAATGAAGGATGT
>JARKHS020021913.1:0-161894 GCA_030143305.2 Amblyomma americanum
AATTTAATCATGAAAAGCTTCCGAATGTGTCAAAAACTCCTTCCTATCTTTACTCCGCCGTATTAGCAATAAGTTCGTGACTTTTTCGGTGAAATTTGATTTTCAGGACTGCACGATTTTTAAGTCGTTTTTGCAGTCCCTAGAAGGTCCGAAAAATCGGTCATCGACAGTAGAGCATAATGAAGGCCTGCATGTCTGCTGTGTTCTGCTGCGTATACCCTCGGAACAAAGCGCCGAATTAACGCTCGATGCACAAGTGTGCTGCCTCAGGTGACATGTCTTTCCCTGTGCTGCCAGTGATCCAACATGTGGTGCGCCGTGCCAGCCAGTCACCTTAGTCAAACTGGCAGCTCACAGCTTCTGTTTGTCGACCTATGATTCTGAAATTTTTTCAAATGGCAAATTTTGGCTACATTGCGCCAAAAATACATGCGCTTTAGAGAAGCTTGCAGGCAAAGAAACCTTTCCAGTGCACTTAACTTGTTGGGCCAACTAAAATTTGTTGGGCCACAGAGCCGAGGGTAACCGGGTTTTCGAAATTCTGATAACTGAGATGAATATTACTTACAGTGGGCTACATGCCTCTCAATAACTAAGGAAGCCTAAAAGTAATAGTTAAAAGTTAAATATTTATTAACAGTTAAGCAGCCTGCTAGTGAGCACCTCTTAGCTGTATTCCGATTTACTGCACTGCTGACAATGCTATGCCGAAAAAAGTGCTCTTCTAACTCAAAAAGTCTATTCTTAAAAATTGTGTAACGCCTTAGGTGAAACAACACCCTGTATACTGTATATGGCTGACTATACGTCAACCCTTCAGCTCGCACCCCTCACTGGCGAAATAAAAAGTTGACTCCAGATGTCAGTCGACTCATACCTTCCTTCCCACCCCACCCCACATTATGTAGCTCCCTGCTCGATGGCATGATGATGCATGCACAGCTGAAAGTAATTAATGTGCAATGACACACTCACAGAGCCGGCCGTCAGAAAAAGGTGATTTAAGGTGATAAAATGGTGCTCTCACGTGTGGCCTGGCTGACTAGCAGCAAACCGAACAGCAAAGAGTGCAGTAGTATTGGATTCCACCACATGCCGAAGGACCCACCGGAAGTTTGCTCTCACAACTATGCGTCTGGGAATGCAACCGCCAGCGTGAGCGAGCCGGGTAAACGGTGCGCAATTCATCCCCTCGCCATTCACACCTTATACAGCCAGCACACGGCGAAGCAGTCGCACCCATCTTCGCAGCCTCTCTTGCACTCACCTGCGTGCATGCTATGATCTGGCACAGCAGGGAGCGCAAAAAAATGCCAGCGAAAGATTTTTTTTTTCAAATAAACCAGGGTAATAAATTATGGGTGCACAAACTAAACGAGGGCGCAAATTACGCGAGTAAGTATACAGCCTGAATATCACCCTTTTCCGCTATAACACTACCAAATGCCATCGAGTGGCATGACATGCCTGTAAATAATTTCTACGACAAATAAAACTCACCACACGCTTCCAGGTTGCACCTTGAAGCAAAGGGAGATGAAAAAAAGAAAAGCAAGAGAAAGGTCAAGCAGGTGCCACTCACTGCGGAAGACCTTTCCAGCCAGGTACCGCAGGTTGTCCTCGGAGAGACCCCTCCCCGTGGCGGACCGAAACTTCATGCTGAGCACCTCGCCCAGCTGTGGCCAGGGGACCTTGTCCGGCACCGCAAAAGGGACGCGGCCCTGGTGGTGTTTGGGAGACAAGGAGGGTTGCCTCTTCTATCAGCAACAAACCCCTCCCCCCGCCCCGCCCCCCCAAATGCGACACAACCATGCATGCATGTGCGCATCACCACAGAATGTGCGGCGCCATGGTGGGAGGGGGTTCCCCCTCTCCCTCGGTTGCAGAGGGAGCAGGGGAACAAGAAGCAGCATGGGAAGAGAGGTGGCACGGTCCGACAAGCAGGAGATGTGGCAGCAGCAGTGGTGGTGGCAACAGCAGCAGCAGGAGCATCAGCAGCAGCAGCAGCAGCAGCAGCGGGCGAGCAAAGCAGGTGGGTGAATGAGCCGAGTGGGGTCAATCAGCAGCCAGAAGGAGCAGGAAGAACAGGTGAGGAAGGTGGGAAGATGTTAGTGTCCAAACTGGCAAGGGAAGATGAAGGCCAAGGGTGTAGGGTGGGGACCACAGCAAAGGCGTGACAAAGGGCCAATTCCAAAGCAAGGAGAGGAAGGCAAAAAAAAGCACCA
Organism: Amblyomma americanum; assembly: GCA_030143305.2. NCBI lineage: Eukaryota > Metazoa > Arthropoda > Arachnida > Ixodida > Ixodidae > Amblyomma > Amblyomma americanum. The sequence goes on from JARKHS020021913.1 coordinate 2,226, forward strand.
GTCTCTCTAACTGCCTGTTTAGCACCAACTGAACAGCTACGCATCCATTCACCTGCCAGTAAGTTCTACAGAAGTCTGTACCATGCATTCACAACCAGGCAGCACATTTACTTCCAAAACGTGCCCCTTTACAATCTTATGAATAAAGACCAGGTGACCCTGAGAATGCCCTCACCCCAAGTGCTTCAAACCCATTTGCAACCACCAAACAATCAAATGCCTTTTAAGCGTGATGCTACACGTGCAGGTACACTTCTTCTGAGCAACTACATACACCAAAAACTTGTGAAACGAAACCACTTTCTATATGCTGGGTCATTAAGAAGCCACGGTTCTTTTCTACCAGTAAAGAGCATTGCACTCCTTGAGTCACGCCTAAGCTGCAACAAGGAGCCAAACAACAGCGAGTAAGAGAAGTGCGTAAAAGAAGGTTGCTCAACACACAATTCCATGCTTTACACCAAAGGATGAGAGTGGAGGTTGTGTGAAGAACAATCTGGCTTTCTGGTACATCAGTGCATGCATACAAACAATTATGCAAACACGCTAATACACAACTTGCACAAAACTCACCGGCTCAGCAAAAGCATTGTCCCAAGTGACTGTGGCCCAAGCATGAGGCTCCTGATTTCCATGAACAATCACCACCACAGGCAGTGATAATGTCTGCAAGACAGGCAACAACACAAATGACAGTCAAGGAAGTTTTCAGTCTTGGGGACAATGGACTACCAGCCTCTTTAATAAGCACTCAAGTTAACCACGCTGTCATGTTTTGGGTTGAGAAGTTTTACAATATGCTGTCAATTCCCAGGGGAAAAAATGGTTAGCTCTAGAGACACCTAGGCATGACTCTCCAGCACAAACTCTCTAGCAGGACCCTCCAGCAAGATCCACCAATATGATGCATAAATCTGGGGAGGAATGGAGGGGTGGGCTGGGGGTGGGGGAGGTTGTAGATGTCTGCTTTAGGCATGCTCCCTTTCTCTTGATCCGCTGGGCATGTCCGGGCCATCGCTGCCCTAGATACAGACTGTTCTTGATTCGCGCGGCATGTTTTTGAGGAAACCTCACACAGATGCAGACCGGTGACAAGGGACGTGTTCTGCAGCACGACACCACAGAACTGCTCATCCGTTCATGACATGGTGTGTGATGCAGACACCTCTGGTCCAGGCACGATGTAAGCATGGCTGACCCAAATGCAAGCTAAGATCACTTCTGGGTGAAGCATGGCAAAGGGCAAAATTCATCTGAGTAAAGTGATATTTTTGAAGTTCACGATTTTTCCGGACAGTCTCAATATTCGGACCATTTTCCGGGTCCCACGGAGTTCGGAAAATTGGTTGGAGACTGTACAGCTATGTGCAAGCTCAAGTACACACCTCATGTGTTTTGTAAAATCCAATTAAAATTTGTTTTCAAATATTAGAGACATGTTTGTGAGCTCGCACAGGTATTCAATCAGCTGAAAATGCATGTTACATTGCTATTCTGTTTTAAAGCACAAGTGACGCATACAATGCAAGTAAATCAACCATCTGAGCTGAAGACAAGAAGTTGCTCCATAAATGTTTCCTTAGCTAGTTTCTTTACGCAAAACACACTGGCTACAGCCACTTACCCAAACTTGAAAGACGAGTTCTCCCCCCCCAACCTTGAACTGGGACTGGAACAGCAGCGAGAACTTCTCATCCATCACAGACTGCACCAAAAAGGGAGGACAGAACATGTTACGGTACATTGTGTTACACCAAAGCTTTTGTACAGAGAAAGACACCAAACACGAACTCTGTAGCACACAGAAGTGCAGTCAGCACAATTTAAAGAGCAGAACCTTGCAGCGTCAAACATGAGTGGGTTAAATTATTGTTGATGCTGAATGCTAACCAAACCTTTGCAAAATATCCAGGCATTTTTATTACCAATACCTTTTGGCGTACAAGGAAAAGATGCATTCAAGCTTAAAATTGTTGGTCATGTACAGCACACTCAAGAAAAAAACTTATTAGATGTTTAATCTTGCAGCTATGTGAATTTCAACGACAGCTAGGGTGGTGCAAGATTCTGGTGCCAGACTGAGTGTAGTGCTGAGTAGGGGTGTGGGTTGCCTGCTACGTTTATGTTGCTCAACTCACAATAACATAAGCTATAGTTAATGCCTTTTGTTTAGCGTGTTGGAGTGGCAGGTGCGGATTGGGGGATGGGGGGCTTATGTGGTGATGAGCAACCCTATGTCATGTTGCCTAGACATTCGTGGCACATAAATTTGGATCTTGGGATATACAGGATCTTGCTACAGAGTGAGTTTGAGGCCACCAGGGCTTCGAGTACATTTATCCTCTACCCCATACACTGTACATTTTACATGTTGCAAAAGTGCAGCATAAAAAAAGAAATGCAAATCCACCCCATGAGTCATGAAATGCTAGTTCACACTGAAAAAGGTCAAAATCCGGAGCTTTCCAGAATAACTTGTCTCTTATTGCTCCGGGGTGTTAAAAATATACCGCATACCACAAAGCTGTGCCACCTGGAGTACTGTGATTTGAATTTTTGTGAGCCTGGACTGCGATAGGTTTTGTACGCTACCAACTATACATCTGCATACAGGCTGCTCAAGCAAGGGCCACTAGCACGTTAGTTAAATATGTGATCCTGACCCCCAAAGAGCTAGAAAATGGCAACGCTGCTACAATTTTCACCACAATAAATGGGCAGTATGACTCAATAGAAGTCTGGCCAAATTGTAACAGACTACCAACTGAACTACATTGTTCTAGGATACATACAGTGAAAGCTCGTTAATTCACAACTCGTTAATTCGAAATTTTGGATAATTCGAAATAGTCGTCGTGGTCCGGTCCGCAGTGCATAGAAGTCTATGCGCGTAACAGCTCGTTAATTCACTCAAAAATTGGTGCCGCCACCCATAATTCGAACTGCGCGCCGCCAAGCGCCGCTGTTGAAAACCATCGTTGGAAGCTTTCACGGCAGAACGATAGATGGCACAACCATCGGGGCGCCGCTAGGGTGCTGGAACAAGTACTAACCAGTCTTTCCTGCCGCGACTGCTTCGAGGAACGACGTTTTAGTGTTTTACCCCTCATTTTGCACGCCGCTTGCTGTGAGCTTGTGTCCGCGAGATGTGTTCGCGTGGGAAATACTGCGCCAAGACTGTGAAGGAGAAAGTGGCGATTTTACGCGAGGTGGACGAACGGAAGGCCAGCAAAGTGGAAATCGCGAAAAAGCACGGGATTCCACCAAGCACGTTGTCGACCTACGTCCGAAATAGGAAGGCCATCGAGGATGCCTACGAAGCCGAAGATTTCGCCAGCAACAGAAAAAGGCTCCGATTAGCCAAGTATCCGGAAAGTATGCCGGAAGTATGGAAGAAAGTGGCGACGATGGGAGTCCAGAGCCTCTGCCTGCGGCTGTGCGTGCTGTGCTGCAGGACGTTAGTTTTGATGATTACGTTGAAGTAGACAGCGATGCAGCAGTGTGCGGTGCCCGAAGTGATGAGGAAATTGTCGCTGAAATAGTTGGGGAGCAATCTGTCCCAGAAGAGGCAGAAGACGAGGACGACGACGAGGAGCAAGAGCCCGTGCGTCCGTCCGCGGCAGAAGTTATGGGAGCACTGAATGTCGCGCGCCTTTTCTTCAGCTTTGAAGAGGGGGAAGAAGACTCCCTGCGTCGCATTCGCGCGCTAGAAGACCGAGTGACTACGGTAGCCCTCAGAGAGAAGAAGCAGAAGATAACAGATTGTTTTGCTAAGTAAATGTTTTTCGTGCCCTCCGGGCATCAAACGCGTCCATTTTTGCTCACTTTCATTAGTTCGAATTTTGGTTAATTCGAACTGGCCTGGCGGCCCCGTGGAATTCGAATTAACGAGCTTTTACTGTATAGGATGTAACATGAAGTACTAAAATGCATGATTTCCAATGCGTGCATTGTTAACATATTGAGGTTCAACTCAAAACCTAAGGACAGGGCTCTGCCTTTCAACATGAAAAATGTTGCATGATGCCTGCCGCCATTTAAACTTAAACAAATAACTTAAAATAAGCTATATGTCGAATTTATTCCACATAACAAAACACTGCAAAGAACACAAATATGCCAAGAAAAGAGACTTTTGTAATTCAGGTTTAATATCCTCGTGTCAAACAAAAACAAGGCAAACATAACAAAGCAAGTAAAAGTTACAGAACAAGAAAAAACCTGAGGGGACACTTAAGCTTTGCCTTAAGGGCATGAGCGTTAATGAGCCCCTCAGTGACCTGGGGTCCTCTTAGCGTATCCCTTCGCAGACACAGGCACTGTTCTTTCTGTCACCATTTATGTAACACTTAACCTACCCTTAAGAGCACAATGCAACAACACTAGAGATTTCTCCTGGTCATTCTCGAACTTTGCATTGATAGATCAAGGGCAGTCTCCAGACCTCTCCTGGCGCAGTGGTGCAGCGGGATTAAGCGATGCGTCACTGCCCCAGCAGGTGGCTGTTTCAAACACAGCCCCCGATGGGGCTTGCGAAACCAAGGTTGCTCTTCCCGAGCAGCCTCTCACAACCAATCTTTAATTTAATTGCCACCTGCCATGGTGGGTAAGTTGTGATGATGTCGCAAGGTCATGTGACCTAGGTGACAGGTGGGATACTTGCTTTTCAGTTCACAATGCAGCTGCTGCCAGATTTACAGCAGAATGAGAGCCTTAAAGCTGTAACAGCAGGAATTGCTTACCTCAGTTCCCTTTTTCTCTGCTCGCTTGATCTTCCGCAATTGCTAACATAAGAAAGAAACAACACCATTCAGGTACATTTCAAAAACTATGGCACATTCACAAAATTTCAACATCATTGAAGAGAAGATTCTTATCCAAGCCAGTATAAGTCTTCAAATATGGAAAGTGTTTCCCCACTGTAAAATTTTTTAGTTACCATGTCAAGCGGAATGAACCGTATAATAACAGTAGGGGTGCACGAATATTTGATATTTGATTTGATCCGAATGTTTGGTGTTCGAAATCTTGTATTCCTCTCAAGCAAATAACGTTTCTGGAACACTAGCTTTGTGCGAGTTTGGTTCAGTAACCGTAAAAACCGGAATATAGGTCGAACTATTTTTTCGAAAAACCATGGTGAAAAGTCGACCCCCGTCTTATCTACCAGTCACTGGCGGAAAAACTTGCAACAATGGGTGGCTGAAGTCAACAGCCTCCATCACCATCGCCATCAGCAGCGGTGTGGCGTGGCGACGTTGTCGTACTGCCATTACTGCCATTTTGCACTTCCATTGTTTGGTTAAAGGCTGCTTTTTCACATTTTGTTTCAAAATGAGCGGAAGCCGGAGGCAATTCACCTTTGCATTCAAGAAAAACGCGATTGAGTACGCGGAAGCTCACGGCAACCTGGCGGCACAGCGCCAATTTGGAGTATCCGAAAACAGCATTCAGTACTGGCGGAGGCAGAAGCTGCGTATTACAACTTGCAGCAACCAGAAGAAAACATCATTTCGTGGGCGGACCGCAGCGTATCAAGAACTAGAAGGAAAGGTTGCGCTGCGTGTGACTGCCGAATGCATCCGCGTGAAAGCGGTAGAGATCGTGCGTGCCTCTAGACTCACGAAGGCGCAATTCAAGGGCTCGCCATCCTGGGGGCGGCGATTCATGAAGAGGAAGGGCTTTGCTCTACGGCGCCGTACTTCTGTGTGCCAGAAACAAACACGCCGGTCGATGGGCGTGCGATACTGTTAAAAAATTGGTCGGGTGAAAATGAAAATAAATACTGTCACCATTGTGCAACCTGTCAAGTCACATTTGTTTTAAGGTAAGGGTGTCGTTCGGTACTTTTTCCGTTGAAAAAGATTTTTTCCATTTTTAGAATTGGTTAGTTGGGGGGGTAGACCTATATTGCGGTCCGACCTATAGTCCAGTTTTTACGGTACTTTGTAAATGAACAAGTAATGGGAGTGCCATATACTCTACTGCCCATGCTGCTGTCACTCATTCCACTCGCATTAGAAATACCTGGTAAAAAAATAACAAGATGTACGACTGCATGCAGTGGGAGACCACGTGAGCAGACGTTTTGTGCTAGCTTTTCTAAATAAAACCAGCACATCATTCATATTTAAAAGAACTTTCCAGACATCCGCAGTGATCAATGAAAAATCACATGAAGCACCATGCAATACATATTTTTCCGGGTTCTTTCTGTTGTGATGTGCTGCAGTAATGAGGACGCCATAAAAGCCAAGTGCAGAAATGCTGCCAAGTCTGACCGCACTGCGCTGAATTCTGGAACATTTTTAATTGGCCATCGCATTACTGTTGCTAGCACCTCCCTTTGTTATAGTTGTGGCGAGACAAGCAAAACAACTACTATAAAGCAGCAAAAAAACAGCAGACTGAAACTGGGTTGTAACTAACGAAGACGCTGCGAGAGGCCAACAAATGAAGTCATGGCTACAGTCAAGAAACCTCTTGTGTGTGTACTGACTACCGTTGACTTACGAGTAATAACGTCAGTCTTTCTTTGTCTGAAACAACCAAAAACAGGTTCAGAATTTTTTTTTCCTTTCCCACACACAAGTAAGGCTGCCTGTAGAAATGACCCCTACCGAGACCATGAAACAGGAAGTTTTAAACATTATACTGAAACAAAATGTAGCCCAGCTGCAAAATTTGGCACACAGGATAAGAATAGTACCTCCCGGAAAAGTTCAAGCAGAATGCGTCGATGTAAAAAAATCCCCCGAGTTGCACTTTAGGAAACGAACACAATGAAGAAGGCAGCCGAACACACATACCATGTTCCTAAAGCTGACACTCAGTTGCCTGGTGGCCTGGTGGTACTCCATGGTTCCAGTGTTGTTCAGTATGTCGCCACTAGCCTCTCTGTGGGTGAAAAACAGACTAAATAAGAGCACTGAAAAATCGCAGTGACACAAGGCTGTATGCAAATACGAAAAGTTATATTTTTATTGATTATGAAGACAATACAAGTCGACCAGACAGACAACTCCCGAGATAAAAAATTCGTTGCAGGCACTTAGACATCTCTTAACTGCGGGATGGCGAAAGCCGTTTGAGACTCATTGCACTGATTTGAATTTGCCGGTCATGGCCACAGTGCGCGGTTTGCTCACAGTCCAGTTGGCAGGTTGTGATGACATCACAAGGTCACGTGACCTAGCATGTAATGGACAGACAGTCACCGCAAGTATAAGCCATTAAAGGCTATCACCTTAAAAAAAAAAAAGCGAACTTACCCAACACCTACTTTGTCACTCTTCAGCAGGGAGTTGGCCTGGCCTTCACTGCAAACATAAGGCGATAACAATTAGGACTAGACATTGGTGCAGGGCAAATTAATAAAATGAGCAGGAAATGACAACAAATAGATATGTGAAGTTTGCAATATTGAATATTAAACAATACAGCCAAAAACCAGATATAAACAAGTGGCGCACGAAAGCAACAAAGACAGCACCTGTAACGCGTCATTTTCGTGCCTCCCCTCAGTTCTTGTATTGTTCTCATATTGTTGCACCAGCACAGGCAACCCTCCTAGCTTAGTGTTGAAGCCATGTGCATTCACTGCACGCTTACCCGCAACAAAAGAAAAATAAAGGACAGCCAAACGCAAAATTCGGGAGCACTGGAGAACAAAAGAGTTTTAGAGGAATGCATTATGTACCTGATGATGGACACCTTGACTTGAGGTGGTGTCATGTGCACATTCAACTTGCCTCCCACCAGCAGACGCACAGTGGCCGTAAACCTCGTGTTGGTCTTCATCACCTGGGGTGGTTGCTTCTCGATGATGAAGGTGCTGAAGGTGCCAACAAGCAGAACCAAGCATCAGTACCTCCCACAAGCTTACACTTCCCACTGATTCCTTGAAGTTTTAATTTGTTGTTTTCCATACTGTCCTTTTATGATGGCTAACTTCAACCAAAATACCAGAGAAAAATGGCTTTTAATGACCACTACATTCAGTACCTTAACATAGCTTGAGAACACTGTAAGCAAGATCATCTTCTCAAGTCATATGGTACAGTGGAATCAAATTCAAAACCCCACAGAGCATGAAAATTACCCTGAACAAAGCAAAGTTCAAACAAGCAGAGGTCTCTAATCAAGTTAGGCTGGCATTCCTTCCAGCCTCGTAACAGACGGTAAACACACAGCACACATACCAATATATACTCGTATTACTGACTCATGAACATTGTTGCACAAACTTGTGTCGCAGCTAGGATTTAAAGGAACCTTCTGACCCAAGTCACCTCAGTCCCAAAAACAGAATGACAAAGCAGCGTATGAAGCATACAGCTTTGCAGAGGCCATGCCAGGGTCATTCAGAACAAGGACAGTCTCATCATCGTCATCAACGTAACTATGCCCACTGCAGGACAAAGGCCTCTGCCATATCTCTCCAGTCAACCCTGTCCTGTGCCATCCGGCCACCCTATCCCCGCAAACTTATTACCGTATTTATTCGAATCTAGGCCGATAGTTTTTTCAAAAAAACGAGATGTAGAACTCTTATGTCGGCTTAGATTCGAGGATTTCGTTTCGAGGTTTCGTATTCGTAAAATACGAATAAATGTAGCACGCAGGTGGCGCCCCCACAAAACGCCAACGAAAGACAGCACTGTAGCCGTTGCTATCCGTAGCCGTTGCTATCCGTAGCCGATATGATCAAAGCACACATGAGCACTGGCTGCCATTTTGGCCTTGTTCTGTTCTCGTGCGGTGGCGTGAGCACATTCGCAGCAGTGAAGTTTTCGTGCGTAGTTTTTATCACCAACACCATGGCACCAAACAGGCGGTGCCATTATAGTGCCGCCTTCAAGCGGAAAGTTATAGTCGCTGCAGAGCAGTCGTCAAATCTTCAAGCCGGGCGGGACTTCGGCGTGGATGAGAAGAATGTTCGCCGTTGGAGGGGGCAGCGTAACGAAATTTTTGCTTGCGCGGCAACGAGAACGGCTTTCACGGGCCCCAAGAAAGGCCGCCATCCAGAAGTGGAGGTAGCTCTGGCCGAGTTTGTGGAGACGCAGAGGTCAGCGGCACTTCCAGTGACCACGGAAGTGCTGCAAGCCAAAGCAAGAGAGCTGGCGAGAGAGCGAGGCGTCCCCCGGGAACTGTTCAAAGCCAGCCGGGGCTGGTTGCAGAAGTTCATGAAGCGCTTTGGCTTCAGCCTCCGACGTCGCACGTCCATTTGTCAAAAGCTGCCGGGCGACTTCGAAGAGAAGCTGATCTCATTTCAGCGATTCGTAATAAGGAAGAGGATGGAGCACGGCTACGCCGTAGGACAAATGGGAAACGCTGACCAGACGCCGGTATGGTTTGACATGCCAGTGGCGTGCACCGTGAACGAAAAAGGTGCCAAGGAAGTGAAAGTGCGCTCGGCCGGATACGAAAAGCAGCGCATGACTGTAATGCTGGCCTGCCGGCGGATGGCCACAAGCTGCCGGCGTATATAATTTTTAAGAGGAAGACTCTACCAGCTGCTCGGGAAGTGTTCCCAAGAAATGTGATCGTCCGCGCCAACGAAAATGGATGGATGGCGAGCGATATGGTTGAGCAGTGGATCAGAATGGTTTGGCAGCGGCGTCCAGGGGCCCTCTTGGCCAAACGTTCCCTCCTCGTCCTGGACTCTTACCGTGGACACCTCACTGACGGCGTAAAAGCTGCGCTTTCCGAAGCCGGTACCGACGTCGCCATCATACCCGGCGGCATGACAGGCCAGCTGCAGCCTCTTGATGTGTGCCTCAATAAGCCTTTCAAGGATCGGCTGCGCAAGTACTACGTGGACTGGCTTAGTGAAGAGCGGCGCGAGCTTACACCAACAGGCCGAATAAAGCGCGCCTCACTGGGAGTTGTAGCCACTTGGATAGCTGCAGCCTGGTTGCACGCTCATTCCGCAAGTGCTGCATCTCTAATGCACTTGATGGCAGTGAAGATAGTGCACTGTTCGAGGAGGCCAGCGATAAAGAAGTCAGCGATGATGATGACGAATGAGCGGGGGCTGATCCCAGGCTGGCGTTGCATATGTCTCCTCGCCCAACGCCGCCTCTCCTCCTCCTCTTCTCTCAAAGCTCCTTTGGCAGCTTTTTTTTTTCAACGGTCCCTCTCGGGGCCACCAATCGCGCTTCGGCAGAGCATGCAGGCACGATGCTTCCCGCTGTGTCTCACTCGAGTTCCTCTCTCTACACCAAGTCGCCTATGCGCAGACACATAGTGCAGTCGTTTCGCGCCATGCACTTTCACGTGCGCGGCGACGTAAGAACAGTCGTGTCGCGTCATAAAAATAATTGTGATAATGAGGTATAAACAGTGTTGTTTTTTCGGCCGGCCTACAATCGAGGTAAGTTTTTTTTTTTTTCTGTGGCCTTCAACTTTCGGGTCTCGGCTTAGAATCGTGGCCGGCCTAGATTCGAGTAAATACGGTAATCTCATCCGCCCACCAAACTTTCTGCCGCCCCTGCTACGCTTGCCTTCTCGTGGAATCCAGTCGGTTACTCTTAAGGACCACCGGCTATCTTGGCTTCGCATTACATGCCTTGCCCAAGCCCATTTCTTCCTCTTGATTTCAACAAGGATGTCATTAACCCATGTTTGATCACTGAGAGTAGCAGTGATGGCGTAGAGCTACAGCATCTGCCTCGCATGCAAGAGGACCTGGGATCAAATCCTGGCGCCCCGCAATTCTCCACTGGGTTAAAAAAAAACTCATAGTGTCAATGAAATTGTGTAACCAGGCCGTGTGTGGCCTGACCTAGGTGACCAGAACTGACAACGCACTCCCTCAACGCACTTTTCGGCATCCAAGAGACCGTGGTTTCCTGGCATCGCAAAGCGTGACGAAAACTTTACTTTCGTGTGGATTCTATCATGGGGATTCTACCAGCGATGCGATTGCGGCCGATTCGAGCACACTGCAGCATGGAATTTGACAGCTTCCGTTCGCTCTGCTGTAAACAGCTGGGGGCACTCGACACTCGCTTGGTACCCGTTACTAGGCAGGTCATCGGTTGTAGGTTTGGTACCTTTGTGGCCTGTTCTATGCCTGCATGAAACTAATTCGTCGGCGGTATTAATTTGACACTGCATGCACAAAAGGGTCGCCGTCGCTGCGTGGCAGCGATGCCTCTGCTCGCCACTTTGCTCTAAGCGGGTCAAGCTCATCGTGCACTTCGAGTAATATGGCTTAAAATGCATGCGTTTGGGCCGGGACTGGAAGAAATTTCGAATAAAGCAATATTTCAAGTAAAGTGATTTCGTTATAACGAGGAATTACTGTATTTCGAAGAACACTTGTACAACCATAGCCAAATAAGAAGTCCTTATTTCGTTACAGTGCCATGCTGGATGCAGCATTCCTGCTAGAAACTCCCACCACATCATGATTCTTCTCACTTCAAACAATTTGAAAGACTATAACTGTATGTACTCAGTCTTGCCACACTAATGGAGTGAGTAGTAAACTCCCTCAGGGGAAACTCTGAACGGCCATTATTAGCATGCTGCATGCTACAGAATGCTTCTCTGCTGCTCACCTGGTGACGAGGGAGGAAAGTAGGTTGGTGACCTGGGCGTTGAGGGAAGTGAAGCGGTCTCCAATAGCGCTGGCTGTACCTATGGGTACCTGCACTGCCAGGTGCTCAACCCGCTTGATCTGCTGTCGGTTTTGCCAGATCAGCTCTGCCAGCGCTTCGCACCTGCAATTGAAGAAACAGAGGCTTGACTGGCACTGCCATTCCGTCATCCACATTGCTTGGCCGCAGTACCCAAAAACACAGCTAAGAACACTTGAAAGTACTCCCTCCTATCCTCAGGATGCATTCTTCTTCTGGAGTGAATGTGAAAATGGTTATCCCGACAGTTTATGCCATACAAGCAATAGAGGTGGAGCACGAGCATTAGTTTTTCTTTTAACTACAGCAGAATCTCAAAGATATAAACACGGCTGATACGAATAGGTAAAATTCCTCGCTCGGAGTGCATTGTGTACAAACAGCAGAATTTCGGATGTTCCGAACCCTCTCCAGCGCCACTACAGATGATAAGAATATGCAAGCCGCAACCACACCCTCGAGCACTAAGCACACTGTCCATACATCATCCACGCCATGGTCGCTAGCTGTGCGGTCTCCACCACGAGCAGTGAGCAGTGGTGTGCGGCCCGCACATCGCTGATGTCGCAATCGCCAGTTGCGCTGTACATGCTGCGAGTAGTGAGCTGGGGCTGCGCGGTCACAAATAAATCCTGTCAGCCATAAACCGATCTATGTGAATGCATTTCCCCAGCTGGTCGAAATTATTCTGGAGCACTCCACTTCAGCACCTTTTTGTCTATTTCCTCTTTCACTCTCACCTCCCTCCCTTCCCTAGCTGTGGGGTTGAGGTGTCAACTGAGAAGTGACACAGTTACTGCGCCATTTCCCTGCCTCAAAAACCACTAATTAATTTTTCCTATGCTTCTGCATATGGATTTTGTTCACTTTGGATGATATGAAATTATGGATATGAATTTTTTTGCCACCCTGTAAGATTCATATTATAGGTGCTATACTGTATTCACTTCACACATTTTGCTATCTGATAGGACATTGTGAGGACAGGCACTCATATCACAAAGGAAAAAATAAAACAAAAAAAGCCACAGACACTCACCACTCTTGTATCTGGTCAAGGTTGTTTTCGAAGGGAGTGCCGTTACCACCGAGCTGCTGGGCGCGCTTCCACTTGATGAGTTCGTCGTCCAGCACTTGAGTCTGCAGCGCGCTCAGCTGCATCGCTGTCTCGTGCTGTTTGTCTGCAAAATGCTGGAAACACACAAGTAGCATGGGAAGGTTTTCTTTACAAATACTGCACAGCAATTTCAGAGACACGAAGAGCGAATGAGTCTCTAATACCAAGAAAGTACTGCAAAAATACAACTGAACGCTAGTAATTTTGATATCTAACATTCAGTTTATTTTTGTACAGTCGAGCCCACATATAACGGCCCCACTTAAGACGAACTTTCGCTTATAACGAACGAGACCTGCACGACCGTCAAAATATACATTGTTTCAATGGCACAAAATCACACGTATAACGAATATCATTAAGCCCTGTTGATCAGTTACAGCAAACGGACGGTGTAAACCCGGCGCTGCGATGCGAGATAACCTGTCCCCGACCCCTGTGTGCTCCTGGCGTGCGGCATGTTTTCTTGAGCCTCATCGCAGACGAACTTCCCGACCAGTTTCGTGCCGCTCTCGAGCGTGCTACCCTTTCCCCACCGACGCGCCTTCCAAGATTGCTGTCCCGCCCCTCCTCGCACCTCCGCTCCCCTCTCCTCACTCTCTTGCAATTCCGCGCGTGGCCTCCGCGATCAACCACGCCACCGCCAGTGCCGATTGCGGAGGCCACACTCCGTGAAGCAGGCCTTCCATGGGAGCCAAGAGGTGGCTGCACTGACGCTCACAGACGCCTCTCATTGGTCTCTCCGTTGGCGCTGTGCATCTGTATTGTTAGCTTGATTGGCTTGATTGCCGCCTGTGCACATTGTATGTCTACCCTGTCGCGCGCTTTTGTCACTCTTGTTGCGGTGTGTCTCTGACTCTGGTTGTAATTCGGGATGGCGAACGGGAACACTGTGCCCATTTCCATTGTACTATTCAGCAGTAGAGATGATGAAAGCAGCCTGGGCGGAGGTGACTGCCACTGGCGAGCGTAACTGCTTCTGCAAACCCGGCTTCGTCGACAAAGTGTCTGATGCCAAGCCTGATGCTTCGGAAGATGAACAGCCCGGCGGCGATTTGTGGCAGTGCGTCGTCGACTCCGACATGGAGGGGTCATGATATTGGTTAGAATGATTTTATTTGTCGGTAACGATGCCGACACCGTGGAACCATGCACGGACGAGGGCATTATTTTTTAAGTGCGGGACGAGGAATCAGGTGAGGATGAAACTTCGAAGCCAGCACCCATAAGTGCGCCTGTAGCAATGGGCTACATAGAGAGCCTCAGACAACTTGTCTAGCCAAGAGCCTCGGCGACAGCACGCTTCTGTTTTAAATAAATTGGAAACCTCCCTCATCGGATCTGCGCTGCAAAAGCAGATGTCTATCACAGACTTTTTCACAAAGAAAAAATTTTGTGTTTTGACAAACAACTGTCTTTAAAGCTGTGGTCCACTTACTACGAACTTCGGGATATAACGAACAGACGTCATGTGACGCTCATGTTCATTATAAGCGGGCTCGACTGTAACAAACAGCTACAATACTGCTGGACTGGCACAAGAAGCAACGAGCAGGATGTAGATCTGGCTTGCACTGAAAATTGTTATAGGACGCAATCACCTCACATGCCGCTCACAATTTCACTAACGGTGCTTTGGACAATACTGTCCTCAAACGTGGACACAATCAGTTACTGTTGACCATACTACACTGCACCAACACAAGCAGTTGGGAAAAACATTTCTCTCACTTTTCAACTAGTGCTGATCATTTGCACTGAGATAATTGGATAATGCTGCAGAAACTTGTCGATAACATGGCAGGGCCAGCGTCAACTGATGCGAGAGCCCCTCGCTTTGTATCGATTCAGCTACCAAGCACATGTCAAGTTACACATTTGCGTAGGTATGAAACAAGAGTGACATGATATGTTCGGAGGTGTGAAAAATCTTTTACAAAGTAATTTCTCCCGGCCTTCTTAAAAACCTACCATTACCTGTAGGCCTGGCTTCCGGATTGCACAACTCGCTGAATAGAAGCCAGCACGAAAATCTAGACCACTGCTGCTGCTGCTGCTAGTTATCTGAATTTAGCCTAAAAACAAACATAACGGCACTAAAAAATGTCCCTTACAAACCTTCATTAAACCATCTTCACTAAACCAACAAGGTGAACATGCTTTGATCAAACTTAGGCGTTCGTTCAACAGAAATGTTTGCTACTTTAAGTATGCTAAACTGCAACAATTTCACATGAAATGATAAGAAAACCTCCAGGGATTACCGAAATGTTCATTATCCGGAGATTTTTGTTGAACCGAAATTCACACTGAAGTGAGAATGTACGCATTATCCCTAAAAGAATTTTCACGAATCTATAATAATAATAATTGGTTTTTTGGGGAAAGGAAATGGCGCAGTATCTGTCTCAGCGGTATCTGTCTCATATATCGTGAACCGCGGTTAGGGAAGGGATAAGGGAGGGAGTGAAAGAAGAAAGGAAGAAGGAGGTGCCGTAGTGGAGGGCTCCGGAATAATTTCGACCACCTGGGGATCTTTAACATGCCCTGACATCGCACAGCACACGGGCGCCTTAGCGTTTTTCCTCCATAAAAATGCAGCCGCCGCGGTCGGCTGCGTTTTTAACGAATCTTCAAAAGAGTGTTATTTGATAAAGCCCAACACTCACGCTGCGCATCTCGCGTAGCTCGTTGACCCGCTGCCGGATGGCCTGCTCCATGGCCTTGGTCTCGTTGTGCATCTTGTTGAGCAGCTCGACGTTGGCCTGGCTACCAGTCTGCGTCGACAGCTGCTGGTAGTGGGCCTGCAGTTTCTGGCACTCCTGGTACTGGATCACAAAGGACTCCTGACTCTGGATCATGCGCCGCAGCTCGTCCTCCGTCTCCTGCACATCAGACCACGCACAGGGGGCACATCAGACCCCGCAACCACAGCCGCAGCCAATGAGCAAGCGCATGTCAAGACATGTCCACACTGACCACCCAGTTGGTTGGCATGGCAACCTACTGTAAAATGACCCTCTTGTGCAAGCTACGACTTCAAAGGAGCACAATTTTTTGGAATAATTTGTGGGCACTAAATCTAACAAGATGGGCAGGAAAGGTCTTCGAACAAGCATGTCGTCATCCCTGCTAGCTGCACACAAGTCTTGTAGCAAGCCGACCTCAACAACAGCAACAGCATGCCCAGGGCAGACACGATGAGATGTTTCATCGCCTTCTCAACAATTCCTACTCAGCTTCCCAGGACACGATGCCCTCACCTGTGTGCGCCTGCGCAGCTTGTCCAACTGCTGGGCAATCTCCGTGTGCGGGTCGTGGGGGTTTGGCATATGAGCGGCCAGCCGGTGGCAGTTCTCTGCCTGCTGGATGATGCGCATCTCTGTGGCCAGGCAGTTCTTGATCACCCTGATCAGGGCACCCGGGTTGTGCCCATAGTTTTGCTGTACAAGACAAGAGAAAAAGAAGAATGAGGAAATTCAAATTATTTTCCTTTTAAAAAAAAATGTGAGGCTGCTCAAAACAAATCAACGCACAGCTGTAACAGGAAGGAGGCAAGGCAAATACACTTAGCTTCTGACAAAATTCGGTTTTATTATTCATCTTCTTGTACGACCAATCGCAATGGACATGTTACACAAGGAGTAACAAATACAATACCGTATTTATCCGAACACGGAACAAAGATTGTAAATGCGAATTGCTTTTGCCTGTGTGGAGCAGAAAAATATGATTAAAATGGTTCAATAATTCTGAGTCGATTATTACCCAACGGGTGACACTTCACTTCTACAGCCAGTAAAAAATCTCCCGTTACATTAGAGTACATATTGTATGTACACCAATCTGTCAGTGTAATAGAATCATTAAAGGAACCATGCAAAGAATTCAAAGTCACTTGTAAATGTTTTCTATGTTTAGAAATGATGCTAATGAGCATTCTCACCAAGTATAAGTCATCGGAATGGAGCCGGCAATTTATTATAAATTTAAAAAAAGCGTGTTTTTTAAAATTCGCGGGCCGATTGGGGTGCTCATAGTGACCGATTTTGGAACTAAAATCGTGGAAGAAAGACGTCACAATACCAATGACGTCGCCAGGCCACCACACGCTGTCATTCGCTGGAGCCACGGCAGCCACGACGTCACGGGCACACTTCCGGTAGCCGTGAAAATCGTCTGCTCGTGCCGCCGTGCGGCCCTCTCGGGCAAGCACGGGCCAGGGCATTGCCTTTGCACATATGGTTTCAATTTTCCTCTGCCGCCTCCTTCTATCGGGAGTTCCGGAGCTACTCGCACGGCTCTTCGTGGGAACGCATAGGGCTCGATGCCCATCGCGGCTGTAAGAGCGAGCAGTTGCGCCTCGAGGTCCGGGTTTATTACTGCTAACTACAACAGACGACAAGCAAGAAACCCGACGCGCGCCGCAATCCAGGAAGGCGAAGAGAGACCGGACATATGCCGCCACGCCGCCGACGCTGCTGCTGGGGAGCTAGGAGCGACAACCGGAAGTTGCAAAGCGAACGTCATCTGATGACGTATTCAAAGGCGGGGCCTAGTCCCATACCTGTTTTCTTTATTTTGTCTGGTGCCCTGCGTGTACGAGTTGAGGGGAGAGAGGAGGAGCGTAATTTTTAATCGTCTATATCTTCGTTGTTATTGATGCTAGCTTAAAAATTCTTGTGTTGGGGTGACAAGTGATGAAATGCCTATCTCTCGCCTACTTTACGTAATCTCAATTAATTTATTGCATAGTCCCTTTAAAGCCCTCAATATCAGGAAGCAAAATGTTTGCTTAGCAAGATTCACACAGCTCCTTAGCTGCTTTTGTGCCTCGGTAATTACCAAGTCGCACTGGACGACCAAGACTAATGGAGAGCAGCAACTATAAGATGAGTCAAAGCATGAACCTCAAGCCATCACCTTTTCCTATGCGGCAATGACAAAATTCACAAAGTTACATAAAATCAAGTCAATTTGCAATTCCTCGACCTTCATAACTAAGAGAGGGGCTCAGAGGTGAATCAGTGAACCAGGATTTTTTGCTAAAAGCTACCCCCTTTTGAAAGGTTTGAACTCCCAAATTTTCTGCGCCACATGAGGATACCATATAGGGCATGTGAGACAATCACATACACTGCGTACTGCATTAAGCACACAAGCTGATTTGCCATTACACAGCTGTTCCTGTGTTTTGCTCCCTACAATTTACACCTGTGTAAAAACGAACACTTAAGAGCAAACACACACACAGCAGAAGAAAACAGCATAGCATATGAGAAATGCCAATGTATGCCTGCCTAATCAGTATTTTTCAAAATTTGTCTCATGCAAATGGCAACTAATAAGCTGAACACAATCCGATTCTATGTGTCCTATTACAGATTCAATTTGTTATCACTGGTTGTCTGCACTTTATCCTGTAAAAAATTGTAGCAACTTCATATTAACTTCAGGTGCATTTTTAACGAATCCTGTTAATTAGTGCCTACGCTGTTTGTTTTTTATAACAGCACGACTGTCATGTGGCATGAACATGATCAGAGGTTCTCAAACTCAGTTCTACGAGGAACTAAAAAGACTAATCACTCAGAGCAGACTGCTTTAATAAACAGCCCATCAATATTAATCAAATTTAGGCATTTTCTGAGGGGCCATGCACCTAAATGCTTCAATTCTGCACGTACATTAAGCAGGAAGGGAAAGAGACCAAGACACATGGGCTTTATTGGTGAGTTTTAAAATCCAGTGGGTTAAGACTTAAGCCCCTGAACAACAAGAATAATACAATGACAAAATACCTTAAATGAGTTGACAGCCTCAAGAAGCTTGAGGCGCATGACAAAGTTTTCCTCAGCAGAGGCCTTCCGCTGCAGCTCCTCGAGCAGCGAGCTCACCAGTGCCGGCGCATACATTTCGAAAGAAGGGTTCTCGGAGTCCAAATCCTGCCAGGGTTTGTCCTCGATCCAGGCAGCCAGGGCACAGCGAACCTCCATGGGGAAGTGCTCCCCATAGGCCAGCTGACACTGACGTAGAAGCTCCCCTGGGAGCTCCTGTAGCCGGTCCCACAGCGCCATACCTGCTCCTGCGGTCGCCACCAGTCACAGGCGCCCCTTGGTGGGTGACTACACCACCACTCTGCAAGGAGCAGGTGCAGCAAGATGAGCACAACACAGCACATCATAGCCGTTATGACACATTATGATTGGTGTGCAATGTACAGCTCTACCATGAAGGCTATGTGCACCTAATCAATGCTGCACAGCAGGTGGTGAAAGGACTGGAAGAATGTTTTCGGAAAAATTTTAACTGAGCAAAATATGCACCTGTAGTCCAACATTTATGGAATGCAACATTAGCGAAAAAATTCCAATTCCATCGCAGTCTTGGCACATCGCTTTGAATACATACGTGCCCCTTTAATAATAAGGGTGCAAATTACAAAATGCATCATTAAATTTCAAGCAATGCTTCCTCGATGCAAAGTAATTAAATTTTGTTGCCAAAGTTGTCTTCCATAAACTTACGATGACTGCTGTACAAAGCAAGTCATCAATAAACCAGATGTCTATGCAGGGTCCCTGCCCATGCATTTCATTTGTAAGGTGCAAACATAAGTAAACCAATCCTTTCCTTTTTTCCTTCAGAGGTAGCAATAATTCTGATTTTTGTGTTGTATCCGATGGCACTGACAAGGTAAAATTGAAGTTACCTAGTAGGCCTCACCCCTCGTAAATAAGAGGTTCAATGCAAGAGAATAAGCCACAAAGGACGCATACGCAGATGGTCCTAAAAACCAGTTCTTCACTGCTTACTTCCATATTATGTCATGGTCCATTACTCACACTTTGTGCTCATACGCTGCCCTCGATCTGGCATTAACGGGTGCATATCCTGATAGGTGTTGTTCAATGCAGACCCTAGGTATCCTTCAGCTCCACAAGGACACAGATTGCATTATCAACAGATAAATAATGCATTATCAACAGATAAAGTATACTGAACTCACGTATATTGCATTATCAACAAATAAAGTATACTGAACGCACGATTAGTGGACTGGCATGTGGACTAGAACCATTTTCTGCTCTTTCAAATCAACACTTACTTCCTTGTGTTCTCCTCTTGGTTACAAAAAGCTTCAGGTAGCAAGCCGAGTAACAGCAACGAAAACCACTCACTTGCCTTGAAGTTTAACAAAAGGTAAAATATCTTCACAAAAACTTGTGTGTAGAATTTTTTTTGCCAAGAGCTTGTAAAAACAGAAGATACTTTGCAGTGCTACGGTAACTCTCCTCTACACTGTCTCCTCTAAAGCTATCGCTACAAAAAATGTGCTAGACTGCCTGGTGGATTGAGTGCCTATTGCAAGCCAGCTACAAAAACCGGAGGGGACACTTAAGATCCACGTTAAGGGTATGACGTGACAGTGTTAATGGGTTGATGCCCATATATACGAAACAGGTCACTCTACTTTACATACATAGATTGCTTGGAGTCCTCACACCACTTTCGGTGCAGTGGTGCAGCGGTTAAGCGATGTGCCACTGCCCCAGCAGGTGGCTGTTTCAAACACAGCCACTGGTGGGGTTTGTGAGACCCAGGTTGCTCTTCCCAAGCAATCTCTCGCGACCAATCATTAATTTAACTGCCACCTGCCAAGGTGAGCAGTTTGCAATAATGTCATAAGGTCACATGACCCAGGTTGCCCACCTAGGTTGTTTCTTTGGAGGGTGTTTTTCTCACATCGCTGCAGCTGGTTGTATTAAAAAGTCTATCCTTTCAGCATCGACCCTGGTACGTTTTGGCGGCTAAACAGCATAAGTAACAGCTGTAAGGGTTGTGGTTTAAACATCTTTTGTTATTGACCATGACTGTCAGTACGAACATTAAAGAGAACCCAACTTTTCCGAGTGCCCCAGACTGCAATTAAAAAAGCAAATGTGCAAGCTTAAAAATGCATTCCACAACTTTAGTACAAATTCTTAACAGTTCCAAGATAACACTGAGCATATATGTTACATGCCTTAATTTCCTAGGCCAGGGCACCAAGTATTTGCATCAAAGTAGCAAAGTATTTAAATCATCCTCATCATGCAAATACTGCCAACTGGAAAGGGAAGGAAAAAAAGAACTCCTGGCAAAGCTGCTACGAGAGTTCACACCCTAACACATCCCATCTTCTGCTATGAAAGTTCACTGCCTAACATCCAATCTTTTGAAGGCAAATATCAAAATAGGGGATTTTTGCAGAGTATAAAAGCGCATATTGTCATCAAAACGTACGATTAGATTGAATACACCCTACCGCACACATTGAGTTCAGTAATACAGTGGGACAACATATGTTCCCTACACAGTGCAGGGCATCAGAACACTGTACCTGTCAAATAACCACTAGATTTGAATGGCTGCTGTCAAATTGATCTGGCTTTATGTGCAAAACTCTGCACAAAGTTTGCACTGTTGCTTTTACAGCTGCTAACAACATTCACAGTTTGAGAGGACCATTAATAAAAAAAAGGCCAATACCTAGAAGAAAACTGCCCCGAATACCATGGCAAAGGAGATAACAGGGATGAGCACACACAGAAACTATAGAGATCGACAAGGAGACAGCGGATTACAACAATGGGCATGGGCACACGCCTTTTTCTGTTGACATTGGGGACTGCTATCAGCCACGAGGCCCGGAACTCGTGAGTTGGCACAGCGCCAGGTGCGGACTCCGAAACATGCGCAGTGAAAAAGCATGCTCTAACGATGCACAGGCCACTGTGCACCCAAACGCCTCCTCAAGAAATCCAACGCACATCATGTTATGGCTTTGGCACAAAGTCCTTGTGCATTTTGCAGGTTTGACGAGTAAATTGGCAGAAATGCAAGCAAAATTTTCAGAAAAAATTTGTGAGGAATCTCCCTGCCTTTCAATCCGCTGTGCATGTGCTAACGAGGTAACTATATGCAAGCAGTGCAGCCTTCATTGTTTCCTTTCCCTGCTGACCCTGACTACTACAGAAAAGATGAATTTGTTTCAAGCTCTACTTATTCTATCCTCCTTTGCAGAGGGACGACACCCTGAGTAATGTCTGGTACAAGATTAAAATAAAAGCTCAAAACCACCTGCATTCCCAGTTCGGGTGTCTCTCAATGCATTCACAATCTGCATGCCAGCTCCCCCTCAACCACGCAACCCTTTCTTGGATTCTCTTTCTTAAATGTCCCACATCTTGTCTAGAGTCCCAAGAATCCTATCTTGTTTGCTGAAGGCCTCCTCTGCATCCTTTGCAACCCCTCCAATTAAAAGAGTTCCAAGCATCACTGAAAGCAAGCTTCACATAAAAAATAATAACCCCCCCCCCCCCCCCCCCCCACCGCAATTTTTTTTTCTTTCCAAGCCTCCAGGAATTATGTGCCAGAAAGGAACTACAAATACATCAACTGAAAGGCACAGCTCATGTTTTATGCTCGCCACTCGCCTTTTAGGAAAACTAACCAAAGCGCTATAGCAATTTGTTGCTGCATTTCCTGTTGGACAATGCTCCTGTCGTAACGGACCCCTATAGACTGCAGTAACAAGCAGCTCCTTGGAATTACTTAACCTACTCAGATAATCTACAAGCAGCCAGCCTGAATTGAATTTAAAAAGAAATACCCTCAACATCCGACCACGATGGCTCAGTGACAGTGGTATTGTTCCTGAGCAATGCGTTTGCTGGTTCAATTTGTGCCTGTAATAAGTGGAGGTGAAATGCAAGAACATCCATATGCCACAATTTTAGCGCATGCTTAAGAACTCTGAGCGAGAAATCAGTCAGGAGGTTATCACTACAGCATTCCTCATAACTTGGACGCAGCTACGACGTGTCAGAAAGAAAAAAAAATAAAGGTCCTATAGCATGCTGCATATTAAATTAAAATGGTTTTTGCATGACAACTCAATTACGCTAAATAAAGAAAAAACAAATAAGCTGTGACTGCAAAATACAGTACCACATTCAACAATATAAGAACTTATTGTCAACCGAACCTCCTACTGCTTATGCAACAGCCATCCATGATGCCAAAGCACTGAATTGAAAAAAAAGATCTACAGCAATATTTCATAACTATAACAGCTTCTTTAATATGTGACAAAGTGTCATCAGCTATCAGTGTGCATGTGAATGTATGTTCGAATTTCTGAATATTTCCAGTTTTTCCCCCCATCAAGCTTGTACCTGCTGATGAATTCTCAGCCTGCCTACTTTCACAGACTTCCCCACATCTCCCACGATCCAGGGATAGGTTGACTTATTAGGTAGCTGTTTTTTTTTTTTTGTCTTAAAACAGAATTCCTACTAACACCAAGGCCAACGGATATCCAGTGGGTAAACACAGGAATGGTTTCAATTTCGCCACGATTCTACAGAATGAATGGCAAAACAGCGTGTCACATGCACGAAGAACATGAATATTTTTTTTTAAAAAACCGTTTTACAGGTTTCGCATCCGTAAAGCATAATGTTGAGCTAGTTGGCACAGTGCTATGCTATGTCCTGCCTATCTCATCTGCTGCCCCATACTTTGTGCTGTTCTGTTTTGAGACTGCACATGTTGCTGCAGTAGGCAGGCCAGCTGTGGCATGTGAAGCCACTTACAGTGCTTTGCATCAATCAGGCTGTACTAAATTTTTCTACAAGTAAAAGCGTTATGGGACACAGATCTGCAGTTACTATGCTAGTGCCCGGATCTGACCGATTGCTGAACATGACAGCTTTCTTCAGGATAAGCAGAAAAAAAAAAAAAGCAGCAAAGGTACGAAAAAATTACATGTGCCCAGGTAAAGCCCAAGAGAGCAGAGAACAGGTCAACGGCTACCAGCAGCAGACGTGGCAGTTCGGATGGGACTAGCAAGACAGCTGGGAGCTATACAGCACAAGCATTTTTGTGTTGCAGTAAATATACCATAAATGTACTTTAAGAATATTTTTCAATATCTGTCTGTATAACCAGTGCAACAATGATATGTGCATACAGAAACAAGTGGTGATGCCTTAGTAGGGTAAGTCCCCACAAGTGACAGTCGTGTTTATATTACGAGTATATTTTAAGAAATATAACTAGCCTATAGTTGAAACATACCCAGGCCTGCACTATACATTTACATATTGCAGGTAGAGTGATTATGATATCAAGAACCTGGTGTATGAATTTAGCTAAGACAGAAGTACATATGTAAGACAGCTACTTGCAAGTCAACAGACTGGTTCTTTACTATCAAGATTGCAAAACAGATTTGTATTGTGAGAACAAGATGACTTCAAGCCAGCCAAACTTGGTCAGCTAAACAACATGAAGCTATGCAAACAAAACGAGTATAACTAACAGAAATACAGACAAAAAGGATAAGCATGGACCTGCCACATTAATATAAAAAAAAACAGTAAAGCATATACCAAGAATCAATGTGAGATGCTCTGTGTGACCACACGCTTTTCTACAAGATCTCAAGAAGGATGCCAGACATCACAATGTTAATGCAGGCATTTCGTACCCTTTGCCAGTTGTTGAAGATATGTATATTTGTGAGCAGTGCTCCAAAATGTAAACATAACAACTGCACACTTATGAAGTGGTCAGTGCACCCTTGGTGTACTGCAATGTTTGTGACAAAGTATCATTGGTACCACAAAGATGAAAATTGAGATACACAACATTTGAGCTGACGACTGCCTTCCAATAATCACAGAAACATGCTACAATCTCCTGAGCATTATCCTTTGGGACAAGTTGACATCACGAACTCTGGCTCAAATTTATGGCAGGTGCCTTTAGGACAGTGCCCTAAAATACAACAGTTCTAAAATAACTGCCTGCATGCTTATCCTCTCGGTAACACTGAAAAGTCCAAACAAGAGCAAGCTGCTAATGCCTGTACCCACACCTGCTTGCCCACATCTGGTCTTGCCTGCGTAGCCAAGATAAGATTGCTTTATGCTCTGCTTTGCATGCGTAATTCCTAGAATTCTGATAGGATGGCAACTTTTTGCCTGCACCTGACAATAGTCTGGTACAGTAGCGATGCGTTTAATTGAAAGGGCTTTAATTTGCATGATGGCTCACGCAGTAAATAAACCAAGTTGAACATCAAGCTGAACAATCCACACAAACATCTGATCTCGGGCCAGCTGCTATAACATTGTGAACGCCTCAATCAGCTTACTCAGAACGAATTCAATCATTCAATCTCATACATGTCTTAAATACATATTTTTCAAATATGAAAGAAGTATTCCAAAAATTCTGAATTGATCACTCTCACTGATCTATCGGCATAATTAGAGCCCAAAGGGCCCTGCACCATACTGCACACAAAGAGCTATATTGCTGCAAAGCTAGGTTGAACAAGCACAGCGGTGGGTTCAGATCCCACCGGCGGCATGTGGTTGCTTTTCCTCTGCTTTTATTAATCTCCCATAGATGAAAACTGCAACTGAAAAAAAAACAACCTCTATGCTCCTTGGTTCTGGTGGCTGTTGGCTTCCGTCATGTACTCAAAAGCCATGTACTCGTATGTAATAATGAGCACCTCTTTTTCCTTCACTTGTATGCTTCATAAGCAGAGAATCCTCAATACGTCATGTCAAGGCTTATAGTATGCAGTTCACATGGTTGATACTCACAACAGAAACATTAGAATCAAACCTTTTCAGACTAAGCACATGTCGGCATGATTTGCATACCACAGAGACCAGTTAAAGGAACATTGAGCACAAATTAAATTTCGCCTGAGTTGAGTTTCCTCTTCAGACTGCACCAGTTGCAATCATGACTCGACTTCGCCAGCTGCAATCGCCTTCAGGTGGCGATGAGAGGAAACACCTTGTTGATGAAATCGGGGTTTCTTGATGACCCGGCGGTTCTAACTCGCAAACATTCACGTTACTCGAGGAAAGGAGAAGGTTCCCTATTTATTTACAACATAAATAAAACAAGAAGAAACGAGCAAGGAGAAAAGTATTTACAACATGACTAAACCGTTTATCAGACGAACTCGGCCCTGGTTCAACCCAGAGTGCTTACTTTTAAACACTGTCTCCACCCTTAGCGGGGACAGCAACCAATAAGGTAACAAGCAACCCTCCTCACCAATCAGTGGTTAGGGAAAGGCAAATAAGGTTTCCGCCAACTAATCACAGACTGGGGAAAGAATATTGATTAAACAATAGTTCCCAAAAGGAAAGCCAAAACTCTGCAATTCCCTGGACCAGACAAGCATTTGGAAAAGGATTTGTTGCAAAAAAACACATAAATAGCATGAACACCAGTACCATTTTCCACCACACAGAAGTTACATTCCTAATTTGTTTCTCTTTCCCACACCTCCATGCAGACAAACATGCCAAAGGAATGATCACTCAAGGTCAGCTCTTCACAGAAAAAAAAAAAAAGCACAGTGGTCAACAGAAGAATGCCCTTCATGGTCACTTGATCCTACCCAGACATATCTCCTGCATTCCCAGAAGTCTGGGCAACCCCTTGAAACCATGTCCACCCCTGTAGCTGCCTAAGCTTCTTCAAGATTATACCCATTTATTTATTTATTTATTTTATTTATTTGGTACCTGCATCGCCTTTCAGCATTACAGCAGGGGGGCACTTTCACATTCAAAAAACAAAAAATCATGCACTTAACGCGTGAAAAAAGGCATCATTAGGTAGAACATTAACAATATGTGGCGGCAAAGCATTCCATTCGTGAACTGTTCGCAGAAAAAACGAATAACGGAGTACGTCACCTTTAAAAGGAAATTCATGAAGCTTTAAATTGTGGTCCCTTCGCTTCGAGACATAGAAAGGTGGCTTCAAATATTTTGATCCGTCTATGCCAGTCTTGGAATAGAAAATGTTATGCAAAAATTTTAATCTCGGGTTTCTTCTTCGAGTTCTGGTTCTGGCCACTGAAGATTCCTTTTGCTTTCCGAGACACTGAGTGTCCTGGAATAGTTTCCAAGTACAAAGCGGACTGCCCTATTTTGAATTTTTTCCAATTTGTCAATAAGTTTTTGTGTGTGCGGGTCCCAGCACACTGATGCATATTCAAGTACTGTGCGGACGCGAGTAAAATATAGCTGTTCTTTGAGATGCTGTGGAAGGTGGCTGAAATTTCTTCTTAACAAACCTAATATACCAGCAGCTTTCTTTACGACGTAATTAACATGCTTTGACCACCTCAGGTCAGCAGTAAGATAAACGCCTAAGTATTTAAAATTCTGTTCTTTTTTCAAGGCCGCATGGTTTATAGTGTAGATATAAGCAGGGTAGGAACGCTTCCTCATGACCAGGGGGAAGTAAACAGGGTCATCCCCTCCAAGAAGGGGAGGCAGGGACAGGAGGAATCCCTTTGTTGGTGACTGGAGTGGATTCTTGACTCCACAGGTGCAGCATTTCTCACAGGAGGGACTGGCATCACAGTGTCACAACTTAATCGAACTTCATGGCCTATATAGACACACTATGGCATTTTAATGACAGAGACCACTCTTGCCAAAACTGGAGCTTTCATTAGCCAGAAACGACCAAGAACCAGACCACCAGACGATCAAGCACCAGAACGACCAGAGGCGACAATCATCAGCTGATTTCACAAGTAAACCGTGTGTGTCAGCACTGAATTTTTTGGTGTGGATCCCAAGGGTTATGTTACACTACCATTCACTTCAAGACAGTGGCAACCAACCTTCTCGGTGAGGACGAAGCGAGTTTGAACCGAGCAACAGGCAAATTTTTACATTCAATTTTTGAGATCAATAATAAGGTGGAGTTGGACGGAACTGTCCTCCCTTCAAAAGAATAAATGCAGTGTACAGCTGCATCCACCTTAAGCTGCCAGAGTGAGTAACTGCCAGTTCACTAACGGGAAAGGTGTGCACATATACATGGGGTCAGTAAAGGCAAGTGCAGCAGTGGAAGAACTATTTGTAAAAGCAACTGAGCATTACCAGGATTTCCGTGGTGGTCGAAAATACTAACAAAACTAACGTGATCTCTATAGACTAACTGAACAAATGATGCCTGCTCGAACAGTCTGCCAAACTCCCACAATGACTTTCACACAACGAATAATGCGTTCATCTCGAGGCCCATTAAACTTGCACAAGATCAACGTTTTGGCTGTGATATAAACAGAATATCAAGCATATATCGCGAGCTTTTCTATATAAAAAAGCACACGTCAACACCGCCTTCTTTGGCACGTTAAGCAGCACACACCAAGCAACAATGACGTCAAAACGAGCTCGTGCCGCTATCCGCACGTGTTACGTCCGCCACAGAGCCGCCGTACGGCACCTGCTGGAGCTCACAGCTTCGCTCACACTAGTGTCCTGAGATCGTATTCACTGAACATCGAATTCTGTCCTTTCTTGTCACCTGATTGTTCTTTCCCATGAATAGCCGCCTAGTTGGCCGAGCAGTGCGCCCACCAACTCGCGCAGCACGATGCGCGCGCGCCGAGCGTGCAGGAGAGGAGGCGGCAGGAAAGGGAGGAGGCGCGATTGCACATTTTCGGCCGAACCGGCGTCAAATTTGGGAAATTACACGAACGCACGAGCTTTCGGAGCCACGATTTAATGAATAATGGACACATACAATCGTGTACCACATAAACTTGTGCATCGCACAAGAGCTGTTGTACGTCTGCAAGTCACTTGACACGCATTGTGGCGCACGCTACGATAAGAGCAACGGGCAAGAGCAAAAAAAAAAGCATGCCTGCGCCGCCGGAAAGCTCACAAGCGCGGCGGCTGTGCGACAACGACGCAAGGAAAGTCTGCACTGTCCAGAAAACACAGCGACAACAACTGCGCCGAGGCTCGCGAACCTGGCGTCATGCGCGCGGTAACAACCGTACTGCTAAGCGCTGTCAACGGGACCAAGTAAATTCGGCGACTCATGAGAGGCATATCGGACCCTCGCTCGAAGTCGCGCACTGCTAGGCAAGGAGCTAGCGCTCGTGACAACGCGCCAAAACGTATCTTGACGTTATGCGTTTACTAACCACGTCCTCCATCGCAAATGTCGCGAACGTTTAAGCGCGAGACGCGACGCGATCACACCGTACCCGGCTACCACCGCCAACCGCGACATGTGCTAGGCGATCAGCCATTACCACCCTCGCGAAAGGGTTGAAGGACAACTGCGTCGGAGCACTTCGTGTCGCTCACCTGTTTCCAACGGAGAAAGCGGCCCGGAGAAATGCGTTTAGGTGTCCGGCGGCAGACGCGTGACGATCCACGAAAAGGCACAGATGACCGAGCACAAATTGCGACGCTGCTCGCCTCAGAGCCACGACATTTTTTCTACACAATAACGATCGCCATTTCCCTGACGTCAGATGCGACGGTGGAGTGAAAAAGAAAAACGAGAAAAGGTAAGCAAAAAGAAAAACTTGAGAGACACGCAGCGCCGCGGCACGGCGGCCGCCGCAAGCGTTGAGATCAAGAAACTGCGCGCGCGGCGGCGCGGCGGAAAAGGGAGAGGCGCCGCTAGCGACCCGCCGGGGCGCGGTTTTCCGAGAACGTCGCGACGATTGCCGCTTGTCGGACGGCCGCACTCGTTTTTCTTTTCTTTGGGCTTGCCTATGCTGACAGCCGCGCGCGCGCAGAGCACGCGCCGTGCGCCGAACGGGAGACGGGATTCAAATTCGTGTCCCTCGCGCGCTCTATGCGTTGCAGGTGCGCGCACACGAGAACAGCACGTAAACACAAGGCGATGCGCCGTGACCGCGTCTCTGGAAATGCCAGCGTGCCGCGCAGATGCGCCAGCCAGGCTGAAATGTTACCTAGCTTCGACTCACACTCGCAGAGACGAAACAAACGAGGCGGGACTACATATGGGCAGAAATTTGCTCCAAGTGAGGAATGAACTTGACTTGGGCACGTATGTATGTGTTGTGCTCGGTGGCAGGCCGCTTGGGTAAAGTGTACAGCTTTTATTGATACAAAAGAAGAAAAATCTGCGAAGTGGCTAAAAAATTAGATGGCGTTATCCACTTCGTGCTTACAATGGTGCAGCCTAGCGCAATATTTAATCTGTGTGCAGTAATCAGTTCTGAAGAAATAAAGAGAATAAATGAAAACAATTCGGCAATACATACGGAACAGTTTCGTTAGGAGGGTAATTTTGGTATCAGTACAAAAACATCAAGTTTTAATTTTCCACACCTACTACAAATCTCGGCTTCGACCAAAATGCATCGGCCGCAACCACGAAATAGAATAGTCACAGGTCGGCTTGAAACCTTTGACTTGGTCAACGATGTCGCGAAGCAACGATGAATGAATGATTAAATTTATTTCTGAAGGGGGGCTCGAAGCCCTTAAGTGTGGATAAGGGTAGTGCGGGGTAGGGAAACGGGTCAGTTGTTGACGCACTGCATAGTACAGCGCAATGGTGCCCTTCACTGCCGACTATACATAATATGACCTGGGTTATAATTGCTTTGAATCAATCCGGAGCCTTCTACCACGGGATGCTTCGAATCTACTGAGTTCATTCCCAACGCAGGACCCTCTAGGCGCGTGGCCTTTTGTCTGTGTCAAAACTTTTCTGTTTTACAAGCGCAAGCCTCCTAAAGGTCACTGCGCTTAATACTTTGGTCTGGTTGGGGCCATTCTAGCCCATACCTCGCATGTACGACATGCTCCATGCATATTTTACGCGCTCTTTCGTTTATTTATCCATCTTGCGCGAGACACGTACACATTCAAATCCAGAGTAGCTTAGCGTGTTCTGTATCACGCATCTTCAGAATCGATCAGAGCCTAAAAGATGGTCCTAAAAGATCAGAGCCTAAAAGAAGGTGGTCCTTCAATTCTACTAAGGGGAGGAGGCTAAAGCACACCAGCGGGATGTTCGGCACCGATTGCTTAGTGTGGCCCGTACATTCGGCCTTAGGAAGACTGCAGCCTTGTACTTTCCATCTTGGTGATAGCGAGGCCTAACTACGGCGAATGCCAGCAGCACTAAAGGAGGGTATAATTTTCAGAATGCTGGACTGCCCCAGGGGGCGGCAGAAAGTCTAGTGGTTGGATGAGATAGCAGGAAGTTTGCGAGGATAAAGGAGAGGCATTTTGTCGGCAGTGGGCGTAGTCAGGCCGGCGATGATGATAATGTGAACAGTGCACAGGCGCTACAGGTCGAAACAATATGGAAAAACACTCACGATGTAGTGTACGATTATTTTCAAAATGTGAAGGGTTGGGGGGAATGTATAACATTCGTTTTTAAACGTACTTTTCCTGCAGACGCATGACAATTTGAATGCCATTTCAAGTGGAATGCAAAATAAAATATAAATTCTTGCTAGCGAAATAACAGTTACCTTTCACATATTGTTCTACCTGTACATCTGAATCTGAACTCGGCCCACACCTGTGCTCAGTGTGACAAGACTGCGGTATAGCAGCTGAACACGTCATGCAGCTGGGATAACGCATAATTTCTGAGAACCGCAGCTCAAACAAAGAGCACGAGTTGATGAATTTTGAGTACACAATCCGGTAATATATCCCAATGATCCATACTCCTGCGGGGATAGATATATATTCGGTACTTCCCTTTTAGGTGTAACTCCCGACATGCATTTTTCCAGAACTAAACAATATCGTGATTTCTATTATAATTACTGCAATTTGTAGTTGCCGAAGCTTGTCACTTGCGGCTCTATCGCCCAGAAGTATCGCCAGAAGCGATCCATCTGCCCGCAACTTCTATTGCCAAAGGACATTTCCTGAGACAGTGTACGTAGTATAATTAGTAAAAGTAGTAGTAGTATAATTAGTAAAAAAAATTCACAGGGACACCTAATTATACATTTGGCAATGCGATAACATTAAAAGCTTCTTGATACTTTCGCTAGAAGGGACGTCACTACCGGTTCACTCTGATAACGTCATTTTCCTCCGTACAATGGGAATTATGCGATCTGGTGACGTCATATTTAACTTCAGCCATTGGACATGTCAAATTGGGAAAAAAAATGAATATCGGAAAATTTTGTACAGCGGCTGCGTTTTTATGGAGGAAAAACGCTAAGGCGCCCGTGTGCTGTGCGATGTCAGTGCACGTTAAAGATCCCCAGGTGGTCGAAATTATTCCGGAGCCCTCCACTACGGCACCTCTCTCTTCCTTTCTTCTTTCACTCCCTCCTTTACCCTTCCCTCACGGCGCGGTTCAGGTGTCCAACGATATATGAGACAGATACTGCGCCATTTCCTTTCGACCAAAAACCAATTATTATTGTTATTATTATTATTATTATTATTATTATTATTATTATTATTATTTTGTACTGCTATGAAAATATTGAAGGTAATGGTCCATTCCGATGTGAGCAAAATATTTCTTCTGAAGTTTTTCCGCCGCTCGCATCGAGCAGTCAAGACTGCCAAAAAAAGCCAATGGGGAAAAAAAATGCAAGCCTGCCGACGGGAGATCTGCGGATATAGAGATTGTTATAGTGAAATCTTACAATATACGAAAAAATTGCGCCCCGCCGCGGTGGCTCAGTGGTTATAGGGCGCTCGACTACTGATCCGGAGTTCCCGGGTTAGAACCCGACCGCGGCGGCTGCGTTTTTATGGAGGAAAAACGCTAAGGCACCCGTGTGCTGTGCGATGTCAGTGCACGTTAAAGATCCCCAGGTGGTCGAAATTATTCCGGAGCCCTCCACTACGGCACCTCCTTCTTCCTTTCTTCTTTCACTCCCTCCTTTATTCCTTCCCCAAAGGCGCGGTTTAGGTGTCCAACGATATATGAGACAGATACTGCGCCATTTCCTTTCCCCCCAAAACCAATAATAATACGAAAAAAATGCGTTCATAAACCAGGCCTTGCCCGTTTCAGAAATGCTTCTGTCCAGAATTGCTGGGTATTGATTTTTTTTTCCCCTGTGAGTCTTTTAATGCTGTCGCATTAATAATCATATTCCTTGAACGTTGCAGTCTGATAATGGCCGAGCACATAAGCCAGGAGCTGCAGCCACCCATTTAAGTAAACCGCTTGAAAGTATTTCTGCGGCAAGAACCGCCCATGGTCGCGGCGGATACAGACACTACACAGACGTGACGGATCTTACAGACGGCGGCATTCGAACCAGATGCCTCGTCGGTATGATACTATGCTGCCTCCATTCGTTCCACAGGACGCAAAGGAAGCATGGGGCCAAGAGAATGCACTCTCGACGGTTGACGTGTGCACCGCGGTATTGCGAACCTCAACTGCTGCGCCTTTTTCTTTCCTTGACATGAGCGCAGAAAAAGAAAAAAAAAGCAACACAGCACTTGAAGCGAACTCTCCATCTGTAGTGCTCCGCACCACAGTATACGATTTGTAGCTGCCATGCTTCGGCTTAATTTGCTCACGCGCGAACGCCCATTTCCTGCCGCACGTCGGCGATGCGTTGCCTCACCCAACTCAGAGCCACTGCTGCTCGAACTATTGAGTGCCCCAGCTTCATTGAAGACCCCGCGGACACCCGGCCGTAAGCAACATCTCACAGCTGTCCCGGCCATACAGTGCAGCGCAGCCGACGCAGCTTCAACGCTCAAATGCTTGCCATGGTTGCAACACACAAAGTCCCAGCGCCCAATTCTTTCACATCGCACGCTCTCTGTGTTTTACTCAACGCTTCCGCGTATCGCGACGCGGCACAAACGCCACGCCGGGATTGTTTCCTACACACCTTGGCACGTAATACGCGTTGCACGTTAAGGTATACATCAGACTGCAGGACGCGCGTATACGAATGCATGGCAGGGTGCCAGGGCTAGAGCAAAATCCCGGGCTCTCTATCTTTATCTGTGCAAAGGTGACTCAGTTGCCTTATTAAACACGGTGTTGCTACATCTTCTATGGAGCGGGAAAATCGCTCTGCTCCCTTATTTTCTTCTCTCCGAATCGTTGCGTCACAGCCGACAGTGCTTTCTCCGTGCAGCTTGCGAACTCGCGTAACACTGCAGCTTTTTCGAACCGAAACGAGGAAGGGAATAGTGTGCACACGTCTGACTTAGGACATGAATGGATAAATCAATGGGTAAAACTTTATTTATATCCCTAGTCAACGATTGCATTGGACGCTCTGCTGTCCTGGCCTTTTCCGCCAGCTGTTGCTAACAGCCTGGGTCCGAGCTGCACAGCACGCCCAGCTGTTGATCACTTTACCGGAAGTGACGTCACGTCCGGTTTAGAGTTGTGACTTCCCTCCAGCCAGTGGAAATTATCCGCTCTGGTGAAGTCACTGCCTTTCAGCTAATGGGCAAATTTTATGACCGACGACACAGTTTTTTTTTCCCTATGTGGTTTGTAATGCTAAAAAGACATCAACGCTTCGCCACAGGAGCGCACCCAGCTTGTTCAATAAGTGTTCCGGCCACGCGGTATGGCTTGTGAACTGATGAAATCTGCTGTGCGCTCATAGGCAAGTCCGCCAGTTCTTTTTCAAGACGGTGGCACATTCCCTCAGCAACGCCGTCAATCATTCTTCACAAGGTTACCTTTCCGTTTCATTTTGACTATCGCGTGCTGGAATAACGTCACCCGAGATGAGCACACACTGAGCTAGCTCGTCCCTGGAACAGCCTCACTCGTGATGCGAACATAGAAACTCATCTGGAACCTCACTCGCGATGCATCCACATGGAACTTGCCCCTGGAACAGCCATACACGCATTAATAAATGCAGATCTTAAGTGACGCTCTTCCAATAATTTCATCCCTAAAAATGTTCAAAGTAAGTTGCAGATTTGTTATCAAGGTGGACTATCGAGGAAAATTTTTAAAGTATGTTGTCGAATCAATATCAAAGTGGACTATCGGCCAAGTTGATGCGTCATAATCGAAGCAGCGCAGGGACATAAACGAGCAAAGAAATGTACAGATATGGCGCTGTGTGCACTGAATAGGTTCAGAAAGATACTGTTCTCTTTCTACAGGCTCAAAAAGAGCTTACCAAGGAGTAAGAGGCAGCGTTACATAAAATTCTAATGCGTACATACACCTACGTTATACACAGATAAATGTCCATTTTGTGAGGAATATCCGAATATATAACCTATGGTGTGGGCACGCCGGAAGAACCAGGAACATGTCTAACATTCTCAGAGAAAAAAATTGACAGTTGGAAAATTATAAGATACTGTCATGGAAATATTGAAGTGTCCATTTTAAAGTGTCGATTCTTCTGAAATGTAGCAAAATTTTTCTTTTCTAGTGTTTCCATCATTGCATTGAAGTGTTAAGTCTGCCATAGAAAGCCAATGGGAAACGCTTTCGTCGATAGAAAAAAATGTGAATAGAAAAAAAAACGAGACTGCCGTCGGGTGATCTGCGGATATATTGATTGTTATAGTGAAACCTTACATTATATGAAAGTATTGGGTTCATCAACGGTTTTCTGTTTGAAAGTGCTTTTGTTCAGAATTGTTGGGTATGCTAGAGATAGTAAAAAAACCCAAATTGAGCAGTGGGAGGGGCTGCTGATCAGCTCATGCCTGGAGGAAAGCTCTGGCCCAACGGGCGAAACAGGCAGCCGTTTTCAATGGGGCCCAGGACTAAGGACCGCACTCCCAATTTCATGCTCCACAATAAATCCTATTCATTCATTCCTACGCTTGCAAACGCATCAGTGACAACTCGAGCAAAATAATTACCATAGATGAAAACCAACCAACTTGTAGATAGAAAAAAAAAGAAAATTCTAAAGGCCAGCTAACTTTCAAGTCTGCATTTTGAAGAGTATACGTGAGTACGTAGTCTTCATTTTTTCTTATTACAGCGAAAGCTGTTATAGCATTGGTTTAGCCATATAACTCTGCATTCTACAATGAGACCTACTGCGCCAGCCGTAAAACCTTAACTACTTAGTGAACCAATTTAATTCATTGCATTTAATTAAATTACAAATAACTCAGTTGAACTCCATTCAATGGCCGCCACTTGGCAACTGTATGCAAGCGTGCGAGCACGCGCGAAAAGATTCAGAACAGTCTCCGCCAAGCGAGGATAGCTTTGAAGCTGCTGTTTATGCGAATCCTTCCATATGTGACGTACGCAATTCGAGCAAGAGCGCAATTATGATCCACACAGCGATACAGCTTACAGCGATACAGATGTTGCGGCGGTCATTCACGGTGACCCGCCCCAGCCTTCAATAAACTGACGGAAATCTTTTACAGCCCCGAGGGATGGACACAACTTCGAGGCCGGGCTGTTCTAAAAAAAAAAGCAAACAAACAAAACAATTACAAAAACCGAAACCCTTCTCCACGCATGAGATTCTCCCCTTCTACTTTGTTGTCGGCTGCCCTTGCCTCTGACACGCAGCAGTCACTGGCCGCGGTTACATGACAGCGACAGTGTCGCAGCGGGTGCTGCGACTGTTTACACCGCGGGAGCGCATCGAAGCTGGGAGTTCGGCCGCTGCGGCTAGTCAACACCCTCTAGAGAACTTAAGGCCTTCCGCCTGCCCCCCCCCCCCCCCCCCTCCCCCCCCCCCCCCCCAATCTACGTCACGCCAAAGAGGCCTACATAGAAGTTCCGTGCAGCACGTTTCGAAGCTACGAGCGATGCACGGATGTTGCAGATGAGGCCAGGAAGGTATACAATAGTTAACCCCACCTATTCGGGGAAATCGGAGTGGCGGACAATGGCGACGACAGTGCTATCGGTTCCGCAAACACGTGGCACTCCTTCGATTGCCTCGGGGCAAGCAAAGTCGTGGCACATCGCGAAAAGCTTCCCAACGCACTTTTTTTCTGTACGTTGACCGTGCATGAAGAGTCTAAGCCTTGTGCTGCGCTTGCGGTTGTGTGTCCGTCGAGGTGATGTGCTAGTGCTTTATTTGGAGCGGATTATGGATTACGCTCCTGCCAGGATATGCCTAACAAGTGCTGCGTGCTTAATTGCCGGACTAATTGCAAATCGGAGCCCAAAAGCCACGTTTTCAAGCTTTCCCGGATGAAGAACGGAACGCCTGGATTAGGGCTATACCACGAGCAAATTTCGTTGTGTCACCGCACTCCAAGGTAAGATGTTTGGAACGTCTTTTAGCGCTGCATTACGCACAAGTCTCTGTAAACCAGGAAGCTTGTTACAGTTGCAAGCAGCGAATCCAGCACTTCAAGAGATAGCTCCCTTGCTAAGTTACAGCTGCTATTTAAGCAAAATTGAACTCCCCTCTAGGTTTGCGAACTTCACTTCATTGAGGCCGACATCGTGCGAGAGGCCTCCCACATCGACGAGCTTACAGAGAGCACCACAACTGAGCCGCTTTCGCACAGGCACAATCCCAACAAAGTTTCCAGAATGCCCGTCTGATCTCTTCTAAGCCATGCACCTCAAGGGATGTCCCCGACTCGAAGCGAACGCGTCTTGAGTCTGCTGCTTTGAAAAAAGCGCTTGAAGAGTCTGCCGAAGTATTCCGAAAAGAGCAGGAAGTGGATAAGATTCTAAATTTGACAGAATATGTAACCAGCAAGATACATTCTGGCATATTATCTAAGGAAATGAACGCCTTATTTACTGCACATATTGAAGACAAAGCTCCACGCATCAAATATCCAGTTGCAGTAAAAGCTGACCTTATCATGACAGTTTACTTTGTAAAGACGCCGATAATGAAAATAGGCACCAATTTCTCCATTCCATCTGTAGCAAAACAGCAAGAAATCGGTAGTGGAGCTACACATTTAGAACAGCTGCGTCGACCTCAGTCGAAGTCCCAAATCCGCAAACGAAGACATCTGCTTGCTATGTTGTAATTAGGTGAACGGCGTAAGTGTATACATATTTGTCTTGAGAGCAAAATTATAGTAAATACATGAGTCCCACAATAAATCTACAAACTCAGCTGTGAAGCTAATCGAGTGTGTTTCATTTATCATTATAGCTGCGCTCCATAAAATTGACGGTACAGAAATAAGGAAGGTAAAGGTATTAAAACAGAGGTAAATGTGTTCAAAGTAATGTACAAAGATAAACGTTTACTGGCAAAAGACAAGAACACGACATAGTTGCTGATATTAGTGCCTATACACAACGTTTACAAAGCTGGTTAATGGCTATTGCCTCTAAATAAATGCCCCGTAAAGTGCCTGCACTTTATTCTAGCGTTTAGCAGAGGAAAAAGTGTGGATTGATCAATGGAGCTTATTTCTCGACCGTAATTGGCGACGACTGTGGGCCTCTTTCGTGACGTCATGGGAGGAGTACTCAGGCCTGGACTAGTCCCCTTCCGATTCCGGCTTCTGCGTATTCGGAAACGCCACAGCGCGCTTATTTCTCTTTCACATGCAGCGAAAACGCTAGCGAATCTCGCCGCCGCGGCGCAATTTTGAGTCGTCGCGGCGGTCAGCGGCGAGGTTCCAACAAGTTGGAAATTTTCGCTGCTACGCGCCGCTCAATCGCTTCAATCGCTCATTCGCTTGCATGTGAACCAGCCTTTGCAAGTGCTTCTGCTTTTGTCCACTGCTCCTCCCACAATGACCCGAGTTCCCCCTCGCTTCACTGCGACGCGGTTGGGGATTACATAATTTTCTGGAAGGCGCTGTACTCGATCCACCCCATAACTAACTTGCAGCACTACCAAAGGTAGAGACCTCCTCAGCCAATCGGGAGAGCGTGTTAGACGTGTTCTTCCGCGCCTAGCCGTCTGCGTGTCGTCTGCTCGCGGAGTACACAGATATGATTAGAAAACGGTATAAATTGATGCCGTCTACGTACCATCCCCCTAAGCACGCTTACGTACGCTAAACGCAAGCATTCTGCATGACGTTACACCATTGGTCACATTCGTACTTCCAGTTCAGCGCATGCAAACGGAGACAGTCAGTCAGGTTGCCCAGTCCGGCACACCACTAGCTGCAGCTGCAACTCGAGCCCGGCTGACCAGGCCACGCTGGGCCGTAAGTCAGCGCATTTGAGCAGGGCAACTTCCCACGCCTCCTTTGTTATGTTGGTGTTCGGGGTAGCCCGCTACTGTTTCCGCCCTTCGCGTACGCCAGAAGCGGTCTGCGCATGCGCACTGCAGGAGATGCCAGCGCACGGGCGCTCGCGTACGCGTTGGCAGCGCGGTCCGGTTTACAACAATCGGAGGATCGCGGGGTTCTCGGTGACTCTTTTCTTCAAGACTGGAAACTCTTTCAGGTTCCCTGAACTTTTCTTCGCGGTTTAAGTTGTCCTTTCAGCGACCCAACCCCTTCTCTTCACGGCTTGAGATTCTCTCGGTCGGCTCGAGAGGGGAAGCGAGCCAGCACCAAGAACATGGAGATGGCCGCGGCGCGATGCGAGAAGCAGCCGTGAGGCGAAGGGATCACGGCGCGTAGGAGACGACGTCTCCCTGTGGCCAGAAGACCATGGCCTCATGGTAGGGCACCCGCCTCGGCTTCGGGAGGTGGTGGGTTCGACTCCCGCTGCCGGCTGGTTACCCACCGGTTTCCTCAAAATGGGTACATGCTATGCCCTGGCCTGGTGTTCGGCTTGCTAGGGCTGGATGGCTTGGCAAAGGAGCCTGCGCCTTCAAATCCCGTCACTGTGGGCTTGAAAGAGCTAAATATGCCACGCGCATATTGAAAACGGGCCACAAATGGGCTTCTACCGCACGAGGCGGATTTAGGGTTGCTTGACGGCGGAACGAATCACTGGCCCGTCAACGCAACGGTTTGGTGCAAGACCCCTTTCCCAAGCATCTCACGCCATCGGTGGGTACCCAGTGGCACTGGGCATCGAACCCAGAACCTCCAGAATGCGAGGCGGATGCTCAACCAGGTGGCAGGTCTTGTGGCATTCATGACACAAAAAAAGGGAGAAGGTTTGCCGTACCAGGCTTTTCTCGCATCCCCGACGATGAAGCCACCGACAAGTGGTCTGGAAGGGTGCAGCGGGTTCGTTCGGACACAGAGAATTGTCAGCACGTGCCTTCCGTTACGCGTGGTGCGCGCTCTTTCCTGACGGTGCCGCTTTCACTGTGCAAGAAGGGCCAATGATAGGCTGTTTTAGAATAGGGTAATCATATCGACCAGGGAGGCCGTGGAATGGCGGGGTGGCTGTGCGCAGGGAAACGCCCCCCACCCCCTCCCCGTGTTACTGTCCTAGGCATGCGCACTGGGGCACCGCTATCGCCCTATCCCTCTAATCGACAGGGTTACCCTATTCCAAGATTGCATAATGACTTCAGTACGCGCAGCTCTTTTGTGTATGCTTGCGCGGACCGTGCGGGCCATGCGTGCAGGGAGCTTCGACAGAGTAATGCAAAGTCCGTGGAGCGGTGCAGCGAGGTCAAGCCAATGTAATGAAACCAAAGCTGACGACGCTGTAAACGAGCCTCGTCCTTACATCACGCTTAATGAAAAGAGCACTCACACGCGAGGTCCGCATTCAGCGACTGATTCCGACAGCGTCCTAACATCCGCACGGATGTTGCATGCCTCTCCTGACGTGGTGAAAATGTCGGTTAAGCGGTAACGCGGCGATCCAATCGCTTGACTAACTTCTCAAAATCTCAGTTGTAGGCAAATCTGTATCCGTAGCACACGGAGCTACATCCGTTAAGACAACGAGCGATGGAAAGGACAGCAGTGACAAAGAAAGAAAGAAAGAAAGAAAGAAAGAAAGAAAGAAAGAAAGAAAGAAGGAAAGGAAAGAGCAATTGAGAATCGTTTTAACGCATCTGATAAGCGCTCGGAACAAGCGAAACGCGCGCCAAGGTGACGGGCGTCGTTCCTCTGACGGTTATTCAGTCACCACGGGGAAAAACACAAACTGTTGCGCGCTCTGCGCCAAACACATAAGCGACACCGTATACGTGGAATTTGTGTACTACGTGGCTGGGAAGCCAAGGATTTCACTCCGTTGCAAATTCTATAACGCATCGCGGCCGAGCTTAGACGGAGGTGTCATATATAGCCTTGGGGAAAAAAAAAAGAACTTTAGCCGCCGGGAAAACAAGAGATTGTTTTAGTTCGTACGACCGTGCAAACACTTTTCACACGGACAATTTGTGGGCGTCCCGGCTGACCAGGCGCAGTTGGAAACAATAGAGTATACCTTATTATTCTAGCTGAATGGGGGGCACGAGCTCTGTGTTGGTTGGGGGAAAACGGAGGCCTTTTATCGCTTCAATAATTAAATATTAGACGTTTTTGATTTCTTCATTACTGTTGGCAAGCAGAGCGTTGCGCAACCTGGCACCCGTCCAGCTAAAACAGAAGAAAGTAACACGTCACCAGTAATGACGCATGTTCAAACGGTACTGCCTCACGGGTTAGTTTTTTCTTTTTTCCGAATTGTAAATGACTGAGGTGGAAGCGTAAGAAATCGCCGTAGATTGCGCGCGCTGATTGCAATGATGGCAACTTATACGCACTATGAGTAGGCAATGGAAATAAACCTGCACGGTTGCTCTCAGACGCGCACACAAGTCCCCTAGATGCGATACTTTCCACAGGGCTTCAGGTTACGTGTAGTATATGGTATAATATATGTGGGTGAGATGAATTTTTTTTTATCGCCGATGGCGCAAGGTGTTTTCGTCTGCACAAGGTGGTGTCAAAGACCGATTACCAAAGGGTACCACCTCAGATAAGCCGAGAACCAGCACTGGGGATCGAACCCCGCACCTCCCGCATGCGTGGCGGTGCTCAAACCACAAGGACACCGCTGCGGTCCTATTATAATATATGTGGCATTAACCTTCCCGAAGCTGTACTCAGGCAATGAGAGGCGCAGCACTGGAGGGCTGTCAAATACTTTTGACTACTTGGGCTTCTTTAAGTGCACTGATGTGAGGGGCGGAGTTAAAGAAAGGGTGCTTGGGAGAGGGTGGGGACACCACCTCCCTCCTCAAGTGGAAATTTTCTAAACCGCTTTTCTCCCACTTTTCTTTACGTGAAGAAGGTTCCAGAAATGCAATGTGCAATATAGGGCAGGAATTACAGTTATATAATGAAACACCCCAGGAAGGTCTTAGCACCCAAACGTTCAAGTTTGCAACACAGCAAATTATTTGCTTTTATACCGGTGCTTCCTCCTTTCTGGATTAAAGCTTCGAGGCGTTATGTGGTTTGCTGCGTACAAAAAAAAACGAAA
The DNA here is from genome assembly GCA_030143305.2 of Amblyomma americanum. Classification (NCBI taxonomy): domain Eukaryota; kingdom Metazoa; phylum Arthropoda; class Arachnida; order Ixodida; family Ixodidae; genus Amblyomma; species Amblyomma americanum. Next base: position 44,115 of record JARKHS020021913.1, read on the forward strand.
AAAGAAATGGGGTCTCCGCGACTTCCGACCTTGATGTCATTCAGAGGGAGATGCACAGCTGCGCATGACTCATATTTACGGGCTCCAAGGTTTATAACGCTCGGCGTTGTTGGTATACAACGTGTTCAAGGGCTTACAGCTCAAATTAACGCGGACATTCAGCAAGCCAGTTCACACAAGTGTCCTCCCTGTCCGCTTCAAACCTCCACAGCAGTATCTGTAGTATTTGAAAGCATTGCGGCCACTTACCGCTTCAGCATCTGACAGACGTAGATTAGAAGCGTCCTTTCCTTCCTTGCGCGCTGTGGATTGAATGTCTTGGCACACTTCCTGGACTGTTCGTATTTCGTACGAGCACAAAACTAAAAAAAATAAAAATAAAGAATAGACGACCCCGCTCTCTGAACACACATGAATAATAATAATAATAATAATTAATAATAATTGGTTTTGGGGGAAAGGAAATGGCGCAGTATCTGTCTCATATATCGTTGGACACCTGAACCGCGCCGTAAGGGAAGGGATAAAGGAGGGAGTGAAAGAAGAAAGGAAGAAGGAGGTGCCGTAGTGGAGGGCTCCGGAATAATTTCGACCACCTGGGGATCTTTAACGTGCACTGACATCGCACAGCACACGGGCGCCTTAGCGTTTTTCCTCCATAAAAACGCAGCCGCCGCGGTCGGGTTCGAACCCGGGAGCTCCGGATCAGTAGTCGAGCGCCCTAACCACTGAGCCACCGCGGCGGGTGAACACACATGAAGCGAGATAAAATTTAAAAAAAGAAACGGGGGGGGGGGGGGGGAGTTGGGAGGGGGGGGGGGGTCAATTTTCTGTCTCTCAACAACGGTGGTTGCACTGAGCGCGTGTGTGAAAAAAAAAAAAAAACGCTCCTTACCAGCGCCGCAGTTCGCCAGTGGTTCCCCCTCCACGTGCAGTGCTCGGCGGCGGCGGCAGCCGTCGCATTTCCGGGAAAAGCTCGCGCAAAGACAATAGCGGTGTGCACGTGTTTACACGCTTCTCGAAACTCTCCGGCGAGAGAGAGGCTGCCGGCGGCGAACAGGTGTTTTCCGCGCTGGCGTGCTGTGTGGAGTGGAGGCCGCGGCCCTTGCCCCCGCTCGCGGCTCCGAGCAGCCGCACAAGCCTTGAACGACCAGCGATCGACCCATATTCGTTGTACGGAGTAAATGGATTAGGCCTCCTACGTTGTAACCGAAATTCTCCCGTGTCCACATGCTGGGCAGTGAGAACGCTACGGAGGTGGGCCCGAGCCACGAACGGGGCGTTCTCAAGATTGTCTCTATACCGCGGTCAATTCGGTGTAAGTGTATATACTTGAGAGTGACAACTCCTATGTGACACGTGGCACAAATGTTGCCGCTTCTTCTTCGGTCCCCGGGCGATGGTGTGAAACGCGTATGCGCGTTTCAAGCCAGGGCATAAGCTGGTCGCAAAAGAGGCGACGAACTTAATAATAATAATAACTGGTTTTTGGGGAAAGAAAATGGCGCAGTATCTATCTCACATATCGGCGGACACCTGAAGTGCGCCGTAAGGGAAGGGATAAAGGAGGGAGTGAAAGAAGAAAGGGGTGCCGTAGTGGAGGGCTCCGGAATAATTTCGACCCACCTGGGGATCTTTAACGTGCACTGACATCGCACAGCACACGGGCGCCTTAGCGTTTTGCCTCCATAAAAACGCAGCCGCCGCGGTCGGGTTCGAACCCGGGAACTCCGGATCAGTAGCCGAGCGCTCTAACCACTGAGCCACCGCGGCGGGTTACGAAGGCGTTTCTAAGCGTGAGCAGCATTTTCTGTTGCGATGGTGCGATGATATTTTGATCGTCACACCACGAAGGTATACCGTGTTGACTCGCGTAATGAACGCGCTCGCATAATGAGCGCACCCCCTACTTGCTGCCAAAGAGTACAACTTTTTCCTCTCAAGTAATAAGCCGCACCGCCCCCCCTCCTCCCACCACCACGACCACCACACACACACTACTATATAAACATCACTAAACATCACACATTACACACACTCGACTACGACACATTTTCATATCAGTCATTTTCAATCACTACGTTATCTTGACTGTGAGCTGACCAGTCACATTACGTACAATATATATCTATATATATATCTATCATATTTCATATATATATATTACTATATCACTATATATCACTTTTATATATATATATATATATATATATATATATATATATATATATATATATATATATATATATATTTGCATGATAGTCTATATGCTAGCAGCCGCCCTTTTTTGAACGCCGAAACGACCACGAAGTACTGTAAAAGCGATGACTATACGCCACCCTGCGGGATGACACCAGAAAGAGCGTTCCGCGAGGAACCCGAGAACCAGTAGAAACCCCGCCTAGTCACAAAGGGTTTCTCTATTGGATGTGCCATATCGAGGTTCGTAGCAGCTCGTTGTGGTTAGGATTTGTGCTGAATGCTGAGCTCCGCAAGAGGGAACTCTACAGTCGTGCTCCCTTTGGACAGCGTTACGTGTCGGCACTCGAGTTATATGCGCGCTGGCGTAAGGTAATATGTGTTGACTATACTCTCGAGCACGTCGACCGTTCTGAAGAGTGCTTTTTGCTTTATTTTGAAGGTAAGGAGATCGCACCGGATGAAAGTTTTATTCCACTAGCCTACTTTTTGCCCGTTTATTACCCCTTCAAATTTTTCCTTAATATTTTTCTCCGCGTAATAAACGCATTCCAAAATTTTCAGAGAGCTTTAGGAAAAAAGGTGCGTTCACTACGTGAGTAGACACGGTATATATAAAAGCGAAAGATTAGCTAACGAGCCTTCAAAAGCCCACAGCGAAATCCGACCGAGCGAGAGACCACGGATGATAGCACCATGAATACAGTTGAACGAGAACCATCGCGTAGACTTTTGAGCGGGTGAGGCCCTCCAGGAACTCGCTATCGAATGCCCGACGCAGTCGTTTTCAACACCCGTCTAAGCATCCCGTCGCATGGAGACAGAAACGTGGGAAGCAAGTCGCAAACAGCCGCGCATTCAAGCTATAAAACGACTGGATCAGCACTAACCATCAGCACGCATACATGCTAAAGGTCAAGCGCAGTTGACACGAGCCACCAATGTCATCGCCATTTCGCAGTCAGCAAAAGAAAACGGGAAATAAGCGATGCCCGACTGCCAGGAATAGCAAGGACATCATCTAGAATGAGAAGCCGCATTGGAGGTCTTCGCCTTAATTTATGCTGTCTAGGGCTCGTACGTACCCATAGCTACAAAATGAAAGGGAACAGTCAATTTTAAGCTCAAGAACTAATTTTGTCCTTATTCCTGCACTGAAGAATGCTCCTTGAACATTTTCTTTCCAGCCCCAAGCAAGGAAAGGGTGAAGCCCTGCACTCTCCCCTAAAACCAATCTCAGTGCACCAAATAAAGTTTTTGCCACCACCACAAGCAGAAGAAAAATATATACAAGAGAGAAAAGAGAGATGTGCACCGATTATTAGAGTAAACATCGTTTGAATGTGGATAGTGTGTTCCCTTTAATACTGTAGTTAACTGTATACCTCTGCAGAATGGGCGCTTTGCATGTCATTCTAGTGCATCCAAATGCGTGATATTGTGTAATACTGAACGTTTAGGACCTCGGCCTTGCTATAGAAAGAACGCTTTAGAGAACAGCGCGGCAACCCATGCGGGCTTCAAGCGACACCCGTGAATAGCAAAGAAGCCCACATGCTGAACCAAGAACGAAGGCGCCATATATGTCGGCGGGCAGAGCGAGTGACCTTCGACCTTTTGCTCAAGAAAACCGGTTTATTTATGGAAGAGAATAAAATCAGTTGATTCTTGTCTCCCATGCATGCATGAACACGTGCATGACTGCATGAGTGCATGTATTAGTCCTGCTGGCTTCTCTGCACGAGCCCGAGTTTATTGCCACCAGAAAGAAAAAAAAAACAAAAAAACGGTTTAGTATTTCTAGGCCTTCCGAAGCATGTCTTTTTTTTTTCCCCCATTTCAATGGCCGCCTTTGCGATCAGGGAATGAAAGAAGCCTTTTCATGGCGTGTTTCAAAAGGCCTCATATTTTGGATGGTCTGGCCCTAATTTCTTTCTAGAGTAATAATAATAATAATAATTGGTTTTGGGGGAAAGGAAATGGCGCAGTATCTGTCTCATATATCGTTGGAGACCTGAACCGCGCCGTAAGGGAAGGGATAAAGGAGGGAGTGAAAGAAGAAAGGAAGAAGAGGTGCCGTAGTGGAGGGCTCCGGAATAATTTCGACCACCTGGGGATCTTTAACGTGCGCTGACATCGCACAGCACACGGGCGCCTTAGCGTTCTTCCTCCATAAAAACGCAGCCGCCGCGGTCGGGTTCGAACCCGGGAACTCCGGATCAGTAGTTTTTCTAGAGGCAAAATATACTTTCTTTACCCCACTGCTGCGATTACGCTTCACAACACTGAGCAGCCCAAACATGCTATTATTGAAGCATGTGATACGCTTGTATAGCTGGATTTCGCGCGCCTTGCTCAGTCCGGGTAGTTTCCGAAAACACAAACGAAAACGGCACACAGAATATAACCTACACAAATGTATATTGCTGAATAATTAGTCCATACTCAGCTAGTGCTCGTCTATGCAATATTTGATGAAACAGGTCGAAACTCTGGAAACGGGAGGGCTCCACTGTGACAATCTCTAACGCTACCGAAAATAGAGAGTGAATCGCCAGTCGTAGAATGACACAAGCGGAAGCTTGAAGCTGACTCCGCGTCAGCAGGGACCCCTGAAGCGGTTTTGCCTATCTTATAGCCTCACAGCACGATATCGGAGTAATGCTAGTGGGACTCGTGGGACAGACATTGAGATAAGAACTCGCTGCTTCTGCAGCTTTAGACAGATCTCGCGTTTCATCAGAGACATCTCGGCGGTGCGCCCGCTGCCTCGTGTTTATCAGGCTCGGCAAGAGTCCGGCCTTCGAGAGCCGCTGCCAAGTTACACAGCGCATAAAGGGGAGAGGGGGGTAAGCTGCGAATGCGTTGCAGACTTCTTAAGCAGCCGTCAAGGCCCTGCGAACTTTAAAAAAGAAAGTAACACAAGAAGAAACGAGATAACTGAATTTGCCAAGGTATACACACTGAACAAATTCTCACCCTTAAGGGTGTAAATCAGGTGTCCCCAGACGAACACTCATTTCCAATTGTTCGGTGCTAAAAAAGGGTGCAGAGATCAGCACTCTTAAGGAAGGGTGCACTTAATGATACTTTAGAGAATGTAATGGTTGCACCCTGATTAAAGGGTACCATTTTTCCGTAACACCTCTACGAATGCATGTTGGAAGGGTGCTCTACATTGATCCACCCATGAAGAAAAAACCTTGGACTGATGCGCGCCCTCTAAACTTTCATGCTGTGCACCCTTCCTGAAGGATGCTGATTTTTCACCCTTTTTAACACTCAAAAGGGTGTTCGTCTGGGGACAGCTGATTTGCACCCTTAAGGGTGAGAAATTGTTTAGCGTGTACTTAGCGCAATGTATCTCGAATTTATCGTGACGGTCAGCTGATTACGCAATTGTGTAGAGAGGGTGTAAGACAGCGGTAATTTTGAGTACTTATAGAGCGCGGGCAAAATTATCGAAAACGTCAGAAGACGTCAAAAGATTCCAGCTTGGCTCAGCTTGAGCAGCTATTGTAATACTACGAAGCCGGATGCGTGCGATATCGCCTTATCAGTGCTTGCATGCACAGCTCTCTCGTGCAGGCCGTTGCGGGCACCAGTGAGCCGCGTTATCTGCCGCGACATTTCGCATGGTTTCGTCACAGAATGAGAAAAAAGAACAAAACCATATGCACTGGCAAAAAAAAAGAGAAATGAAAAAGCATACGAAACTTCGCGCAACTCTTCCCAGAAAAGCTAGCTATAACCGCGGCGACGTTGCGAATGACAGACTGCGCACAGCTATATTGGATGCTCCGTCCACCTGAACTTGACTACGCGTTCTGAAGTTAAACGATGGGAAGGGCCTAAACTCCAAACTCAAAATTGGCTCTCAAGTCCAATTTTTCATCCACTGCCAATGGGTGAAGAAATCATTGACAAGGAAAAAAATGTTGACTAGGTTCGTTACTAACGCACACTGCGCTGACATCCAAATAAGGCAGCGTGTTTTATTGGGCCTTCAATTACATAAAAAAGTATTTAATTAGTGAAGCGGTTTAATTTAACATTCGCACCAGCAATGTGGCAGGAACACATAGGTTCAGTTAAGTCAGTTAATATTATAGGGCGTTTACGCAGTGCATATGGACTGCATTAGGCAGATTGTCGGACAGCCTAAAGAAGCCAAGGACATGGACCACTGCATGACTGCCCCCCGCAGCAGCCAGCGTGGCTACTGGGTGATGGGGCCCCAGCGGCGGTCCTGTAATTGCTCATGCTCGTGTGTGCGCGATTCAGCCCCTCTGTGTCGTACCAAGTCTTAATTCCCGTTGTCCTTGAACGGGACAGCCAGTTCAGTTCGAGTTCGGCGTGATTAATGTGTCTTACTTTCCCCCTCGCTTTAACCTCCGTCTTGTCGCCCGGTCTCTCTCTCTCACTGTGCTACACTCTAGCGTTGAATTATCGATGCAGGCCATTAAATTCAAATGAAGCTATTGCTCTGGCTGCTGGATCGTAATTTTCACAGCAGGGTGAAATTGGCTATTTTGGAGGCTGCACTGTAATTATCCGTACCACGCCAAGGGGACGCATACGTGTTTTCATACCACCTTGGAACCACAGGTTAGTACCACAGGGCCCCACTGAGCCTCTCGCGTAACGACGCAAGGAAAGAACACCGCAACGTGCTATTTATTTTTTTACTTCTTTTTTCATTTAAGCACCTTTCACCTCGCACCTGCACCCTGTTTGCGCAGCAAGGTACTTTGAAGTATGCACAAACTTGCCCAAGAGGCCGTTCTATTAAATTTCGCAAGGACCATTAATCAAAAGAAAGAGTGCTATCGAACAAACATAAACAGAAACAAGGCACATTAACGTAAAACACAGAGCGGGCCTGAGAAAAAAAAAAGGAATAGAAAGCCTGTCTGCGTTGCTTTCGTATCACGTTTGCATGCGCCTGTTTTTCTGTTATTCCCTTTAATATTCCACAGGAACCAGCCATAGCCTAGACGAGATCCCCCGGGGCGTCTGCGCGTGTCTTGGGGTGTAGTGCGTCACGTATGAACTTAGTTTGGCCGTGGCGAACAGCGAATAGTCGGCCGCGAGCGAACGGCGGTGCGCATTCTGCCGTTCAACGCCTAAAGAAATTCGCGCAAGCTTCAAAGCGATAGCGAGATCTCTTCTCTGCCTGGTTCTAAGCACCGTTCACATACCCCCCGTGCTTCCGCCATTCCCTTTATTCTATGGCCTCCTTAGCCAGAAACGAGAAGCCGAGAGGTCGTGCTTCCGCTGGCAGTGTCCGTGACGTCACAGAGAGAGCGACGCGTCACCACCGGAGGGCCCGCCTTTCAAGGTCACGGAGAGAAACAGTGCGACGAAAGGTTCGTCACTCTTGTGTCGCGCGGATGTCGAGCCCTTGTACACATACATCCATGTTCCGAGGTACTGCTACATTTCCGGTTTAATAAACTTCCGCCCGCTGCGAAGCAGGGGTCAACACACCGCGGTTGTATGTTTTTATTCCCTTGACAGAGCAGCCGGCTGACGAAGTGATCTCATCGACATGTTAAAAAAAAAAAATCCGCCAACAGTTCAGCAGATAAGGGCAATGAAATGAGGGGCTCGTTATGATATCCATACGAACTCTGTTGGCTTCTTTCGTAACGACATCAGTTTGACAGTCTCGAAAAGCGGCACTTCAGAGTTGGCAGTCCATTTTTAGGACCATCTACGCTTATACACCAACGCGGCCAATGCAAGAACCGGGCATTGACTTGAGAATCTGTCACTAATCGCCAGGCTGCGAAAATACGAGACGCTAAGCTGTAATCTGAAAAAAGACATCAACCCTAATGTCTTGCGCGGCTTGAATTTCAGCGCTGGCTGAAGCGAAGGCTTGAATACTGATTAGCTGTAGCCTCTCGTGTTGCTCGCCTCTTTGCAAACATGATGTAGAAAGAAAACACTTTGTGCTGTTTACATTTACCTGAAAGAGAACGTTGCCCCCCTCCCCAAAGAAAAATGAACTAAAGGGAACCGTCAGCCGCTGCGTGCTCAGTTTAACAGTTTCAAGAGGTGTTGTATTGCTCCTGCAGCCACGACAGAGTGAGTAATCTGCTACTGATAAGGAAATGTCTAAGAGGGACACTGACACATTTGTCAACAAATCTCAGTCTGCTAGAGTTCCCGGGATGACTTAGCAAGTTTTGTGAAAACCTTTACTCGAATTTAACCTTGTACAACCGTATCATTCAGCTGACTTCTCAAAGGCCAGCGTGGCAGGTCGCGTCCGGTTTCTTGGAGAGATTGAAACTTAGCGGTCTTAGGAAAGGCATCCCACGGAAGAAAAAAAAGAGCATTTTATCTAGGTTTAGTATGGGGATCGACACATTAAAAGCGCTGCGAAGTGATGACCCGCTATATGTACAAATGAGTGCTTGCGTGAAAGGTAAAGGCATCGGTGCGATTTTAAAGGGGATGATAAAGCCCCGCTTAGGCGGTGGTTTCCCCCCGGTAACAACTCTCAGCCGTCGTATTCACGAGAGGAAATAAGCAACTTCGTCGGTGAGTGCCCGGCGAAACTCCCAGCGCTGAGAAATCCCCCACGTGAATAACTGCCAGCAGCACTGCTGTCCTGTGGGCAAACCAGCCTGTCGCTGGCCAATGTCGGCTATTTTATAGCGCGTGACTATCGCAGCTGGCGTCTGCGACAGGATCGTGGGTATGACTCGACTCATCGCAGCCATCCAGGTGGTTCTGACGACGAGATGAACTCCTGCCGTCAGCATTTTTCTCCGTGAACTATAGGCACGCGAAGAGAACAGGAGAGAAAGATGGTTGACTCATGTCAGGAATAAGGGGCGCGATCGTTGTAATAGTTGTGCCTTGCTGGATACAGCAGTAACCTTACTCGTTAGAACAAAATGGGTGACGAACTTTATTTATTAAAGCATCTGCTAAAGCTACGAGACGGAGCAACAAGTGTCGGCTATAGTTGCCTTTGTGCAACAATAAAAGACTCACATTCAAGGACACACGCGCACCTATAAGCGCGGGCAGACGACACACACACTCACACGAGCAGACGCGGACATGAAGCAATGCACGCACAGAAAGATATTTACACACAAACACGTGAGCGCGCGTGCCCAGACAGACAGACGGGCTGGCAGGCAGGCAGACACAGGTGAGCAGGCGGACACATACATACATACATACATACATACATACATACATACATACATACATACATACATACATACATACATACATACATACATACATACATACATACATACATACATACATACATACATACATACATACATACATACATACATACATACATACATACATACATACATACATACATACATACATACACAGACATACATACATACATACATACATACATACATACATACATACATACATACATCATACATACATACATACATACATACATACATACATACATACATACATACATACATACATACATACATACATACATACATACATACATACATACATACATACATACATACATACATACATACATACATACACAGACAGACAGACAGGTAGGCGGGCGGGCAGACAGGCGTTATGTCAGACAACCAAAAAGAAATAATAAAATTGTCCTGCCCGCACCCCCAATGGCACAGGTTTCGCCAGACAGACATTTATTTTTTTGGGAGTTAACAAACGAACCAAAAATAATACCACCCAGCAGGCAGGCAGACAGACAAAAACGAAACAGAGAAACGCACCTTCTGCCACTTAGGTGCAGACATTGCTAGAGAGCTGTAGCACCACAAATACATAAATCGCGCAAGTGCTACTGAACGTGGACAAATTCAGTAGCAACATAATGTTTATTAACGGCAAAATATTTCTTTTTTTTGCGAGAACTCCAGATGTGCATGGCTCGAATATGGCTGTTAAAATTTATTTCGCCCCATCTCCGAGAAACTGCTGTTGTTACATGAGGTGGCGTTACTGAGGTTCGCATTAAAAACGGTTCGCTCTATTATTAATCCTTGGTATATATTCAGTTAATTCCCCCCCCCCCCCCCCCAACCATATTTCGCCCTCGTATTCAAATAAACTTACTCATCCAATGCGCGCGCAGGTGAAAGCAGCTTCTGAGTGGCAGCCACTCCAGCCTGCGGCCGGCGCGTTCGTTCCACAGACACACAGAGCGTATACTGCTCAGGGACTGCCACGTTCCGGCGGCATTTCCGGTCGGCTGTCATCATCCATCAGCATTGCGAGCGAGAAGCCCGTCCCTCGCGTCTGGGCCGACAATCCACTCGTGGCCCTGGACACATGGTACGTTGCGCGCCTGGATTTACACCGCTCCGGGCGTGCACCGCAATCAGGCCGCCGCCGAATAGAAAGCGCACTCGGCTCCTTTCAAGAGCGTCACGACTCAATCATCGTAAGGTCCTTCTGATTCGGAGCAAACCCCGTACCTTGAGTGAACAGGTCTGCTACGGCGCAGGCCGAAGGAGGTTAAATGTCGGCCGTGTGTGTGCGGTCGCCGCCACATTCAACGGCAGCTTGTGCACGTGGCCGCGTTCCCGGGACCATCATGTGTGGTACCAGGACACGTGTTGGAAAGGGGTCGAGCTGCAGGGACTTTTGCTGGAACGTATTGCTACGTATAGCAACGTATAGCAACGAGAGCGAAGTACGTGAACGGCACAGAAGAATCGTCGACAAGCCTATGCGAAGAAGAAAAAAAAAGGAAAAAAATTAGCGGTACGTCTTGTGGGCTACGTATGAGGCGAGCCGTACTTCAATCAGTGTTATGCAAAGATGCGACGAGTGGAGCTCATATTCAAAGCTTAGCAACATACTGCATACCAAAAACCTGTTTTACATTTACGACAGACTTCCGGTGGAGCTTGGTTAGGGCGCTCGGCTACTGATCCGGAGTTCCCGGGTTCGAACCCGACCGCGGCGGCTGCGTTTTTATGGAGGAAAAACGCTAAGGCGCCCGTGTGCTGTGCGATTTCAGTGCACGTTAAAGATCCCCAGGTGGTCGAAATTATTCCGGAGCCCTCCACTACGGCACCTCTTCTTCCTTTCTTCTTTCACTCCCTCCTTTATCCCTTCCCTTACGGCGCGGTTCAGGTGTCCAACGATATATGAGACAGATACTGCGCCATTTCCTTTCCCCAAAAACCAATTATTATTATTATTTACGACAGATGGCTTTTTGTGCCCGAAAATTCAGTGATCTGAATTACGCTCATTCTGAATTACGATGCGGAGAATCGGCGACGGAAGGGGTGCAGGTGTTCGCAACTTTTATGGTCTACAGGTGGCGCCATTGGAAATCCTAAACTAGAGTGACTGGAAACTTTGCCAGAGTACCGCCTTCCTCTCCCCTGCCCGGCTCTAGAGGGCAGCCCAGAGCCGTTGGAAGGGCGCCGCTCTATGCAATTTAGCTGTTATATCTCATTCCACCTGCTCTGGACACTGAGCTGCGGTGACCATAAAGCCTTCCAAGCCTGCTAGCGCGGAGAAAACGAATGCGGTACTCTGAAAATTTTTCTAGTGACTCTATCCTAAACGAATGCACGAGAGATGACCTGGCAGCCGCGCTAGCCTTGTGTTGTGATGCGCTGCCTGAAGCTGCATTAAAATGTTCCCCGAGTGGACTGCCTTAAGCGAATAAGCTCTCAATTTAGGCTATGCTGTGGGCTGCGGCGCAAAGGTATCCACGACATCATCTGTTACCGTACAACCCCTCTTTGTTCAGGCACTACACAACGCAGGTGTATGCGAGGTATGCAAAACATTGGGCTGCTGTCGGCTTGGAGCGGCAGGCGCGACACATGCCGAGGCGGCTATAATCACGCCAGTAAAGGCGGCGAGGAAACATTCACCTCTAATCCGAAGCACTGGTATCGCACATAGTACGCACATAGTAGGCTTACTGAGTTCGTACTCAGCAGCGTCATTTTCGACCTCACTTCAGCACATACACACCTTCGCATCTGGCTGGCCGGGCAAGTAAATGCAAAGAATCGTGGTCTGGGCGCAGCGAAGAAGTATCAATGGCGGTCTGCAGGGCGCATTTCAGACCCGCTGATTTCTTTTGGAACATCACCGGTAGACAATGATTTTGACTGACGTAAATCGCGAACAAACCCTGACTGGAATATTTTTCACCAGCGATCGCTTGACCAGCGAAGTAGCTCCTGATGATGATGATGTCCTCAGCTTTAAAGAGGAGCCGCAGCTACACTACTACCTCGGTACAGTTCGGTACACACACCGAATTTAGTGCGCATTCAGCGGCTACTAACTGCGAGCACTGAGTACATGAATCGCTGAGGAAACACGTTTTTTTTTTTGCATTTCTCAGAGTTCCTGCACAGTCCTGATGTCGCTTATTAAAAATGTCACCCCCGAGGATGGTTCGTAATGTACATCGGTAAAAATCACTGCTAATTGGTAGTGCTGCGCAAGAAGTCATTTGGGCAGGAATTCGCTACACAAACCGCCAGTCTTGGTCACACAGGCTTTCCAATGTGAACCTTGACTGACGCTGAAAATTTAAAGCAGCGCGCAAAAAAAGAGGACAATGAAGAACAACAAGATAGCTACTGCGCCTGCGCTGTCACTTGTGAGTTCCTTCGACGCCCTCGTTTCATCGCGCTGCTTTAAAGTTGCATAATGAGTAAACCACTTGCCCACGCCGAGATATTAGTTAAATAGATTATCTGCCCCTTCCTGAGCTCAGAATCAAGCGAGAAAGTAGACAGGTTTATCCCGCCTTTGATCGCACAGTTCCAGCATTGCGATAGACGAAGGAGGCGATTGCTTTTATGTCACTGTTTGCTCTATACACGTGCACATGGATGTTATATTAGCCTGTTGCAATATATATATATATATATATATATATATATATATATATATATATATATATATATATATATATATATATATATATATATATATATATATATATATATATATATATATATATATATATATATATATATTATATATATTTATATATTACGAGCGCAACCCAAACGCAATAACGCGCTAAAGGTGTGTCGCGACTGAACTAACAGCACATAATTTGGGCGAGGGACGCGGGATCAAGCCGGACGCCGTTCCCCGGTGTCATCTCCTGGGTGGTACCGGAGGCGGCCACGTGGCGGTGACACCGTACGTGGAAGTTGCGAAAACCGGCGTAGACCCCCCCCCCCCCCCCCCCGCCCTTCTTGCCCCCTCGTCATCGCACCACACTCCACCCTATCAGCCCGGCATTTTGAACTCTCGCCGAAAAACGAGCAAAGCAGGCCTCGGTGGCCCGACGAGTTTCGCCGTGTGGCTCTCAAGGACGTGATAGAAATAGGCAAATAGGTCCTCAGCTGTTTGCCCACGTGGGGCGCAGGGGCGTGATGCCGCTTGTATTAAGGTACAAGAAGACAAAACACCCCTGGCCATTCTGATCACACCTTCGAGGACGGTCTTTCTGCCCGCATACTTTCAGACGCGACGTAAACACGTGAGTGCACCAAGAGGTGGAAATGGTGAGGGGGCAGGATCCACAGGTGTAGCGCACACGCTGCTGCGCCATTTGCTGCCTTGCACCTCCCTTCCTCTTTACCCGCAGGCGCCGAACCACACGGTTCGCCGTCTCCGCGCTACGACGCTGGCGTTACGCGCTTGAAGCGCGCCTAGTAGACGAACTCGCGTAAAATGTAGTGTTTTGTATTGCAGATGTCCGCCACGTGACGAAGGTACACACGCTACCATGCTTGTCGCGCTGCTGCGCGGTCGACGGGTAAACTGGGTGGCTGCTGCAACGCAGAAGCACTCGAGGCGTTAGGTGCCCGCCAACCGTGACGTCATCTGCAATGCTGATCAGCGCCTCAGAGCACTCCCCGCCGACCGGTGAAGGTTTATGCCGCCTTCTTTTATCTCGACTCACGCTGGGGTCGGCCTCGCTCGCGACAGTCTCCCCCGAGACCCGTAAATCTCTGCGCGTCAGCCACACAGTTGTGGCGCACCACGTGCCTGCATTGGACAGCTTCCCTCGGCCAAGACACGTTGACGCGTGCGGCCAGAAATCTTCCCCATGTAAATTCTAGCGCGGCTTGTCTACAGTCAGTCATAACGAGGTGTCGTGCAATTAAATTTTCGCGCTCTAATGGAACCTATCTGCCTTCTGAAAAAAAAAAAACGCTGGCTATTCTGCCCAGCATGGCACGAGCTTAACAGTTGCGCCCTAACCCAATATCATAATAAGCACACGGTAAAGCAAGTGCCCATGGTGAAGAGGTTCTTAACGCGTTGAAATAGATAAATATATCTACAAACATTTTCACCCAATAATGTAAACAAGGCTTGAGCAATATGTGATCCAGTAAAATACGCAGGCCTGCAAGAAATATGTAAGGATACGGTGCGCGCAGACTCGACCAGAATAGTATAAGCAGCAATTGCTTTGGCTATCTAAAACGCCTCGCGCCTTAGTCAGCGCAGATACGGAGGCTTATTGTGTTTCAGCGCGTCAGTGCTCCTGATATGACCACTCAGAATCGGAGCGTGGCTGTTGATTTCGTCTGGGACGAATATGTATGGCGACAGAAGAGCGAGACGACCTCCATTCGTTCTCGCCGATATATCTACGTGTGGACGTACTCGTTCTTCGAATGCACGGCATATATGATGTCCGTGAGTTCGCAGCGGCATCGTAGAAGGAGCGAACAGGCACTTTTTTTAATCGGTTCACTTTTAAGGAAAAGCCGAAATTTCACATCCACAATCACCCCCATGGCCGCAATCGCTGCTTAACCACCATGCTAGGCACAGGGAAGAACAAGCAATACCTTAGCTACACACGTGACGCGCGAACTTTGTAGATTGCGTACCTACACTCTGCTTTCTTTCAACTGAATCGGAGGCAAAGGTAACCGACTACATTGCGCCGGTCTCGGCCCCAGGAGTGCATTGTCAGGTGGCGCCCCCATGGAGGGCGGCAAGGTTCAGAACTTGGAGGTGTGGTGACGTCAGCTACTTTGTTCGCAACAGTACGATAATGCTGAACAAATAATAAAGTTTCTATATGGCATATATACGTAGCTCTATGGCATATATATTTACAGTCATAGGGATTCGCGTCAAGCGTCTGGCTGTATAGTGAATAGACGTATGGTAAGACCATCCTCTATGAAATAGGACGGTGGCCGGTTTCTATCGGTCTCATAACTTTTCTCATCTTTTAAAACTTTTTCGTAGCCTTTACAAGGATACTACCTTGTAATTAATTCTTGTTTGAAATCCAGTAACTTCATAGCTACACCAAATTTGACTCCTATGGGACCAATCAGATCCTCTGGTCACTTCCCTGGTTTAAAGAGACAATGAGGATAACTTCGCTCTCAGTAAAAAAAAAATCGATTCTGGGGTCTTTCTGGGTATGTTGACGTTTGTCCAGCCTTATCAAGAGACGCATTTGTTGCTGCAATAGTTGAATGTAAAAAACTTCCCGCCAGTCGGTTGAAACTCGCGACGTCCTTACCGAAAAGTACGGGTTGCCGCCGTATTGACGTGAATGGCGCTGTAGCGTAGCCTCTGGGATCAGCACCTAAAAATCGGTGTCGACGAAAACATTTTACTTGCGAAATCGGCCGGTGATGGCGACATTTGTATTTCGTTTATTGGGCTTTTCTAGCTTATAAAATTTCCGTATTCGGTGACATTGGTCTCTTGGGATTAGAATGCAGAACACTACATGGCTAAACAGAAAGGCGCAATAGTTCTTGCTAGCATGCGCACTGGCACCCCGCTTTTCCCCTATCCCACGAACCCATAGCGTTCCCTTATTTCAAAACTCTCTAATGAGTCTCCCGTGACGCCGCCGGTGGTGGGGTGCATGAGAATGCTGCTGGAAGGTGGCTAGGCTTCGCGCAACCGCTATCCACGTTATGCGCTTTCTTGAGGGACGTCCTATGCAGGACTAAAGCAGCTCCACAGAGCTCCCAGCTACATTTAAGAGCATCCTAGCCCAAGGTCCCGTTATGTTTTGTAAATAAATTTGTGACGCCGCAGTTGCCCCTTGCTATGCTTGGTTTCACTATCTACATGATGTGTTCTATTGATTAAGCCGGCGCGTTCCAAACGCCCCTCGCGGGAAAGCAAACACAGGGGGCTGCAGGGCAGGTCCCACATCTTGAAAACGAATTATTGCTCTTGCTCACTCATAAAAAATGCTTGCCCTTCCATATAAAGTTTCCCTCATCCAGGAAGTTAATAAAGCTCTGTCAAAAGATCAATAAGGAGACGAAGAAAAAGACCAACACATGTGATACAGCACACGAAGACAACTTTGTGGAATGCGATTCAGGTATCGTTTACAATATTTTCTTGTCATGCGGCAAATGTTACATTGGCCAGTCTGACAGGCCCCAGAATACTAGATTGGGGAAGCACCGCATACCTTGACCAGCCTCACGAAGCCTTGTCACTTCGCCACCGCCTGCGCGAAGCAGAAATGTGCACCTATAGCTTGCAAGAAACCACAGTCATTACTAGAGCGCGAGATTAAAAAGAAAGAGATAATATAGGCCTTGAGATTTTAGACGCTGGCTAAGATAAGTGTGTAAGCACCCCTTCCGTCATGTTGACGATGAAGGAAGTGTAACTAATAACGAAGCGACGATAGACATGTGTGACACAGCTCGGCATTATAACATTGTTCGAGGGCATCGACTTGGGCATGCGCATGAAATGTACTAATATACCTCCCCTCTCATTTTTTTCTGAATAAATCAGTTGTCTTGTGGTCGTTGTTTTGTCCCTTGCAGGTTTCCAGTAGTAGCTCGTGGATTCCATCAGTATGTAGAACCAACAAGCCCCAATTGCCGCTTCGCTCTAATCGCAGGAAACTGGCGAATGCAAGGGTATTAAACACGGATCAATCGGACTCGCCGCGATGTCATTAAAATCGGTCGACACCGCTGGTTCGAGGTCTTCCTTTGAGACGCACCTGCCGGCTTCGTTCAGCTCAAACCACTTGCACAGGCGCACACTAAAAGAGGCCGCTCCATGTAACCGAAGATGCGTGTTGAACATAGCGCAAGTTCCTGTTCGAGCACTGCCACAGGGTGGCGCCGCACAAGTGCCAGTGTTTCCGGTTTGTTTTCTTTTTCTGTGTATTGTCTTCCTCATTACCGGCCAGGGCGCTTATTTCGGCTTCTGCCTGTTTCAAAGGAACGGCCACGTTATCATCGTCATCATCATCACACGCACACGCTGCACATATCCTGCGTTAGAACAGCGTTCTGCCGTCCTGGCCATGCGAGTTGCACGTCAACGGCGAAACTGCACCGCTCTGTTTCAGACGCACCGCGTGCTACGGCTGCCAGCGGCGCCAGCGCCATGTGGTGGCGGCGACTCAAAAGGCTGCGACGAGTGCTGCCGCTCAGCGGGATGTCGTCGGTCGCAGCGGGGCGCTGTTGGGGAAGCTGCGGGTTCCATGCATTGCTTCCCAGGGGCCCCTCATTGCTCGCACTCCCCAGTGGAACGTACTGTAGGCTGTACTCTACAGAGGCTGTGCCTGCCTTCCACCTTCAGTGCACAGAACAGCATCTTGGCTCTTTCGCGTGCAATACAGTTTATTCTCAAAGGGCCAATGCATTTCCAGGAGCACCGAGAAGACCACGCAGTGAGGGCGTGAACGGTGGTTCCTGTGTCCGGCGAGGCAATAACTGCCGTTCCTGCTCCTCCCTTGCATTGTGGCTTCGGTTCACGCGGCGTTTTCGCTTTCTTGCTGTTCTCACTGCACGTTCGTCAATCAACACCCACAGTTAGGGTGCCCTTAGGAAGGTCTCCCCAAGGAAAGAGCATCTACGTCAGTAAAGATTCGAATATTCCCCTCTTAGCCAAGTGCGCACGTACGCTCGGCACATTCATTCCTGTTGACTTGGCGGAAGTTCGCATATCTCAGCTGTATTTTCGCGCCTTTGCGTGAGCCCTGCATGCGATTATTTTTCGATGGAGCCTTATGCGTATATCTATGGTCTGCATGCGTATAGTGACAGTTGATTATTTTCGCTAAGCGCAGGTCATTAGGTCATGATTTGCTTGTATATTCGCGGTTCTTCTATCTACATTGTGTTCCGCTCAGCATACCGGCATATTGACACGCATTTACTAAGCATTCATTGAAAATAAAATACCTGCGCTTTGTGTTGTACTATAGCCTGAACTGGAAATCACACATTGAGTCTGTATGTTCCATATTAGCATCATCATGTCATGCTCTATTTAGAAGCAGAACGAACTTTGATATATCTGTTCTGAAAATCATTTACTATGCCATTTTCCATTGCCATCTCGCTTACTGTTGCCACTCATGGGCTTCTACCTTTAAAACGTAATTGGATCCCATTATACGCCTTCAAAAACAGGCATTACGTATTATTACATTCTTCAACAGATACAGCCAAGCCGTCCACTTTTTCAGGAACTTAGAATACTTCCATTCATATATGCTTGTGTTTCAGGTCAAGGTGTGAAATACAATCTACAACATTGTATCCAACAACCACCCATTGTCAATCCATACTTTTAGTACTCCTACCAGTAACACCAGGAATGCAAGCCATCTAAACTTTTATCTCCTTTTAACATGTGACCTTTATGATCAGTGATTGCTGTAGTTCTACTAAGGTGGCAGACTGGGCATGTTGGTGATTCATAATGGAAATGTACAGCGCAAATACAGACAAGGACACCAGAAAGAATGACATGTAACACACGAGCGCTACATGTCATTCTTTCTGGTGTCCTTGTCTGTATTTGCGCTGTACATTTCCATTATGTAGTTCTACGGTGCAAAAATTTGGAATGATATCCCGCTTGAGATCAAGATATCTAGCAACTTTGAATACTGTACACGCAAAAAGATTTTTTCTTAGAGGAGAAAATGCACCAGTAGAAATCAAAGCACACGACGCTATCGTTACAGAGGAGGAGACTGAGCGAAAAAAAATGAAAATTGGTTTTTGGGAAAGGAAATGGCGCAGTATATGTCTCACATATCGGCGGACACCTGGCGGTTGCTCAGTGGTTAGAGTGCTCTGCCACTGATCCGGAGATCCCGGGTTCGAACCCGACCGCGGCGGCTGTGTTTCGATGGAGGCGAAAGGCTAAGGCGCCCGTGTGCTGTGCGATGTCAGTGCGCGTTGAAGATCCTCAAGTGGTCGAAATTATTCTGGAACCCTCCACTACGGCACCTCTTTCTTCCTTTTTTCTTTCACTCTCTTCTTTATTCCTTCCCTTAAGGCGCGGGATCCTAGGATTATTATTCAGTAGTAAGGGAGGCAATGCAGCAATGATTAATAAGGTCCGCACAACATGCGAACAAATAATTCGAATGACCTCTCGCATAATTACAAGAAAAAAAAGGATGATGGAAAAGATTCTTTTCGCCTAATTCACGCTTTTATAATCAGTAGAATACTGTATGTGGCTCCATACCTTCGGCTGAGGAATTGATTTAAATAGCTTTGACGTAATAATCAGAAGCGCGTATAAAAAGCACTGAAATTATCTTATAAAGCACCCACAGAACGTATCTTACAATTGTGGGTACATAACTATAGGGTAAGCGAACTCATAGAAACTCATTTAACAAACCAATACGTTAGACTAGCGGGGACTACAACGAGGCGTAGGGTGTTGGATGACTTGAGAATTCAACTCTCCTACCTCACCAGAACAAGTAAAACTATTCCGAAAGAGCGGAGATCCACGTTTGGGATGACTCCTCTTCCTAGAAACATGCATTCGGAGCATCACTCGGCAAGAAGGATTGAATCGGAGCTACAATAACTTAGAAGGGGACTTCTTCGTAGACATCGCGGGTCGCATGAAAGGGATCTCAGCGATATTTTTAATCCACCAGGGACAGGTAGTCAATGGATTCTCGGTCAAACGAGGAGAAATTGCTGAGACGGAAGAGGTAGCGATTGCGCTGGTGGCCTCATATCCTACATCGGAAAACGTCATCACAGATTCGCTGACAGCCTTCAGAAGCTATACGTGGGGCAGAACTGCACCGCAGGCCGGCAGAATCCTGCAATAATCCAGAGCTTGCGCGTCAAATAAACAGCTTACTTGGGTACCAGGCCACCAGGGGTAGAGGAAAACGAGCGCGCACTCGCCGCCGCCTGGGGCATATCTTCCCCGGTATCCCTCCTCCGTCCTCCATCCCTGAATATGGTCACTCATTTCAGCCTTCGATAACCTATGCCAAAATTCTGCAACAGCTACGTCTCACCAGGCATATTTATCCAGATCCCGCTAAGGGTATGAGCAAATCAGAATAATGTCATCTCAGACAACTGCGAACTATGTCATTCAACGATCCGGCTAAACTTCACAAGATAAATTAAGAAGCTTTTAAATCAGAGTGTAAAATTCGTGGCTAATACGCAGACCTATATCATATGGTATGAGCCTGCCAGGCTAATGGTTCTATAGACTTAATAGAACAACCAACGTGGCAAGGATGGGAGGCAGCCCTGTCCGGCTCGGACCTCGAGGATCAACGAGCCCTCGTTGAAAGAGCACGGACGGAGGCTTTTGCCAACGGAATCCTGGACTGAGAATCCGACCACCTTCTCCTAATTACCCCTCCCCTTTTTACTCATACAAAGCTTTTCATCATCATCATCATCATCATCCACTGGCAACTACTTCTCCCGAAGATTTATCACCACCAGTTCTCTCTCCCTCCTCTATTCCCTGTGTCTCTTCCCTTCTATGTCCATATCTAACACTAATCTCTGACATATACATCCCTCCTCCTCATGACAAAACCAACAGTTTCTTGATTCGCGAAGCTTCGCTCCAATGTCGCATGACTTCGTTACTTGCGGCCTGGTTTGAAGTTCTTAGGCCGGGATAAATACGAATGCCACGGCGAGGCAGACCTCAAAACTCTAGCAAAGAAAGAGAAAGAGAAAAAAAAAACGAGTGCGTAAGATTCACCTTGTAAGCATTCTTTGATGCTGCGCAATAGCACAATTCAAAGTGTGCCCGCTTGTGACGTAGTTGGACATCTCTGAACAAACATTATGCGGTTGTGTGCAAATTGAAAAACATCTGCATTTAAGACTGAGTATACAAATACGAAGTTCAGATCAGTATCTCACGAATTCAATCTTTGAATGTTGTGGGTAATCTTGTATAAGGAATCTCAAAGCTCTATAGGACAACTGGCTTCTCGCCCCAGTACCGAGCCATGCGCCCCGCACACCAATACCAAGTAAGCTAAAAGGTCTTGCTTCGGTTGAAAATGGAGATTGATTAAGCGCTTGCTGCCAGGACAAACAATGACAGGACAAACTTTTTAGAGTTTCCACAAAGGCCGCAGGCTGGTGATGTGGCACTAAATATCGTATCCCTAAATGTCACAATATGAGTCGGGCGATTATTTCAATCAACAGAGCACTCAAGCCACCAACTGCTCATTTGTTTGAACGCTGAGGAGTCAGGCTCACGAGATCTAGACAAACACAAAAAGAGAAGCGAAGACTCGTTTCCAACTAGCAGCAGGTCCCTGTTACAGCTGACGGGCACCGGTATACAGCGCATTAGATAGCATACGAGGAGTTTCCAATACGCTTTACCTGCTGGGCTGCAACCCTGTGCTTGGGGGATGAATTTGAAAGATGTTACATTCACACGAAAGTTGTATCATATTTCTCGGGAGCACATCCCTTTTCAAAAGAGTTCCATCTCCGACGATCACCACCATACAGCTCGGACATCGCGGCATCGAATTCCTCGCTGTTTTTCGAGTCGCGGAAAAGCGTCATCGCCGACGGAGACCATCGAAAACTGGTATGCTAATCATGCACCCTCGGACGCCTGCACGCGGACACGTGTTCTTACACGTCCGACGGCTGTCCTTTTGCACGCTCACAAGAGCGCTTGTCCTTTAGGCTACGTGCGGGGACTACTCATTCACTGCGCAAAAAGAAGACTGAAACGACAAGCCTTGGCTGGGAAAGCGCGTAGCACAATGAAAGCCGCCTTTGTTCGACCACCACACGGTATACCACTCGCGTCTGGCGGTTGCGCAGTCCACCAGCAGCAGGCACGACGCGTTCGAACCAGACAACTTCCGAAAACTGTCGCCGCATGCCGATTCACTTCCGTGAAATCAAGTGCAGCCTCGCCATTCGTCTCGGCGCCCACGTCACGCGCTTGGCGGGGGAGGAGAGAGGCGAGGACGTGTATATATACGGTGGCGCGCGCCCTCACGGAGGAGCAACGCAAAAATACCGTCGTTGTAGCGCTGACCTAGACTAGCTGCACGTAACAAGGCTAATAAGAAAAGTGTGATGAAAAAAAAATGCCCCGTCAAACGCTGTCTGTAGCAACAAGAACGCGGCTAATCGAGTCCAGGAATCGCTCGCGCGGACCGAGTGCCTCTCTCAGCGCAAATGAATAGCGCTCCGTCTTCGTACTGTTCCGTGCAGCACGGGTCGGATCTAGAGCTGGCTTCAGTCCTATTCCAGAGGCCTGGTCCTGGTGAAGAGTTCACACAGATCTTTAACTGCGCACCTGACACATCCTGGAGGCGCAGTGTCGATAGCAGACACGCAATTTACACGATGGTGTAGATTCTATCGACGTGAGTCAGTATTAGATGTAGAACGAGTCTTCGCAGCCATATCACTTCGTGATGCGCTGCTTAGGATGCCATTCTCTTTGTGACGTTGTAGTGCCTCACTTACGAGGTACTACAACATGTCATGTGGTACCACATACCACGGCACAGACCACGTCATGTGGTAGTGCCTCACTTAGTGAGGCACTTGCACATGACGTGGTGTGCCCAGTAGTTAAAGATACGCTTAATAGTGTGCAAGACACTACCACATGATGTCGTAGTGCCTTCCACAGCGTCTCTTCAACTACTGCACATGTTACCACATGATGTAGTGTCTTTGCACATGCGCCCGTTTAATTGCTGCTCTGTCAATAACGATGAGCTATCATGAATTCGAAATTTGTTTCACACGCAGGCCGCGAAAGACTGGTCGACTGGCACTACTTGCCATGCATAAAATGCTCACAGCATGCTGCGTTCCTCGTATGCGAAAAATAACCAGACCATAGATGTGCATGCTGCGCTCGCGGACAGCATTCTGTGGTACTGCAATCAAGCCTGGAGGACCATACTGCGAGTGTCATTCCATGGCAGATTATAGTCCGGAAGACGACGCTGACGAGCCAAACAAGTTTACACAAAAGATTTCATCCCTGCTTCACGCTGAACAAAAGAACAACCCCGCCAGCCACCCCTATTAAACATGTTTCACATGCAAGCGAAAACGCTCGCGATTTCTGCCGCCGCAGCGCAAAAACCTGTTTCGAGCGGTCGTGGCGTCTCGCGCGGCCAGAACGACGAGGGTCCCAACAAGTTGGAAAATTTTCTTTGCTCTTCGGCTTCCGTAGGGACGAGAAGGGGGGGGGGGAGGGGGCTAGTTTTTCGTTCCCTGGCCGGGCTACTTGGCGCAGTTACACGACACGGGGACAAAGTGGGCGTCTCCTTCAGTTTCCTGCATGCCTAACCTTGAAAATTGCGAATGACGTGACGCCGGCAACGTACACGGGCAAAGGGCGTTGACCAACAAATAGTTACATTGATTCTGTCCACGGCTGGGACCACCTAGCAGCAACAAGCTTGCATTGATCAATCCACACTTTTCTTCAGCTAAACGCTAGAATAAAGAGCAGGCACTTTACGGGGCCTTTATTTAGAGGCAATAGCCATTAACCAGCTTTGTACAACGTTGTGTATAGGTACTAATATCAGCAACTCTGTCGCGTTCTCGCCTTACTCAGTAAACGTTTATCTTTGTACATTACTTTAAATAAACTTATCTCTGTTTTAAAACCTTTACCTTCCTTATTTCTGTGCCTACAATTTATGGAGCGCAGTTATAGTGAGAAATTAAACATACTCGATTAGTTTCACAGCTGCGTATGTACAGTTTTATTCGGGACACATGTAGTACTCAAGACAAATACATATATACACTTCTGCCGTCCACCTAATTACAACATAGCAAGCAGATGTCTTCGTTTGCGGATTTGGAACTTCGACTGAGGTCGACGCAGCTGTTCTCAATGCTCCCAGTAGCTCCATCACCGATTTATTGCTGTTTTGCTACAGATGGAATGGAGGAATTGGTGCCAATTTTCGTTATTGGCGTCTTTACAAAGATAACTGTCATGATAAAGTCAGCTTTTACTGCAACTGGATATTTGATGCCTGCAGCTTGGTGTGAAGTTCTCTGAACTTTCCGTGGTGCCAGTCGGTCTTGAGTTCGCGAGGAATGCCGCACCTGTGGAGTCAGAAGGACGCCCGACGAGGACTCGGCGGCGGCTGTATTGTGATCAGTGCGTCGCCAGCAAAGGGACCGGTCCCGTCCCCGTCTCCCCATCGTGCAGCGGATGTCTTTGTGTTCTTCGCGCCGTCACGGGTATAACACGTCTTGAAGAAGCTTAGGCAGGCTCCTGGCTGAAGGGAATGGCATCACCCCACAAATAGGGCTCCGGTTCTTCCAGACCATGGCACGGGCTCAGTTCCTGTATGCCCTCCCGCTGGTCCAGATGACCATACACCAGCAGCTGGCTATCGAGCGCTCGCAGAGGGCTGCAGTTCGTCTGTGCCTGGGACTTCCCTGTGGCTCCCAGGACCCGGCCATACTTACAGAGGCCGGCGTGTGGCCCATGGTGCTGCGGGCCCAGCGGGCGGCACTCCGCCATGTTGAGCGTCTGCACCTCGCCCCGGACGGACCCTCCTGGAGCGCCTTCTCGGCCATCCTCATTCATGAATGGGGAAGGTTGCCCAGGAGCTCGAGCAGCTGGTGGGTGGGCAGCCAGAGCGCCTTCCTCCCCCTCCACGACCGGACCTGGGCCATCTGTTCCGGGTGCTCATGCCACCACGTGGTGTCAAGCCGAAGCGCCTCACCCCTGCAGTTGGCCTCCGGCAGGAGGCAGCAGCGACCTTAAAGGAAGACTTGGCCGGCTGCACGCAGCTATACACGGACGGGTCGGTCCTCATAG
Organism: Amblyomma americanum; assembly: GCA_030143305.2. Taxonomy (NCBI): domain Eukaryota; kingdom Metazoa; phylum Arthropoda; class Arachnida; order Ixodida; family Ixodidae; genus Amblyomma; species Amblyomma americanum. Next base: position 69,432 of record JARKHS020021913.1, read on the forward strand.
GTGCCTGCCCGTCTGCCGCAGCTGCCTGTACTGCACCTTCATTGGGAGAAAGCCGGCAGGACAGGCTTCCGTTCGTGGCCAGCTCGACCCCAGCAGAGCTGGCGGCCCTCCACCTGGCTGCCGACATACTGGAGTCCCACCCCGCACTGCAGACTGCGGCCATTCTCAGCGACTCCAGGGTGGCCCTCCAGCTTCTGCAAGAGCCACGGGGCCGGCTGCCCGTTGTACGCAATCTGGCCGCCAGACTCAATAGCATCTGTTCCCGTGGCTGCTCTATCTCCCTGGCCTGGATCCCCAGCCACGTCGGAGTCCCAGGCAATGAGGCAGCAGACGCCCTGGCCAAGGCTGCCCACGGAAGCCGTACCCCCTGCTCTACCGCTGTGGTGCCCCTGGATGTTGCCAGAACCATCATGGAGCGGCAGCTACTAATGGAGCACCCCGACCCCAGGGTTGCCCAAGGGAAACCCCTCAACGCCTACCAGATACGGGGATCACTAGACGGCAGAGGTCCCTCCTCCTCCGGCTCCGCATCGGATGTTCTTGGACCGGGGCTAGGCTCCATCGCAAGGGTTTGGCCCTCACTGCAGACTGCTCCCGCTGCGGCCATACGGAGGAGATCACCGATCGCCTCCTCTTCGATTTCCCAGCCTTTGCCATCCAGCAGGCAAAGCTGGCTGCCTGCTACAGGGACTTGAGCCTTCCATCCGACTCGGCCAGTGCGCTCCTCTTCTCCACCGTCCCAACGCTTCCACGGCGCTCCGGTCTCTCCTCGCCTTCCTGGAGGAGGCGGGCCTGGACGGCTATTGCTAGCCTAAGGCAGCTGACTGATACGACTGTCCCTCCCGAATCTTTATACTCCCCTTTTACTCTTCCCTCTGAAACTTTACCTATCCTTCTCCTCTCTATCTGCAAGCCGGCAGTGGTGGTGGTGCGATAACATCGCTCACAGGCCCGTGTACTTTCATTTCCTCTTCCCCTTTCATCCACTTACTACTACTACAGGTACAGCCGTCGACATGTGTGCGGCGTCAAGGGATTGTTGAGACTTCGGGAATGCATGAGATACGCCTGGGTAGGATCAAGTGACCATGAAGCGCATTCTTCCCTTGACGACTGGCTTTTTTTTCTGTGAAGAACCGACCGCCTTGAGTGATCGTTCATTCGGCATACATTTTTCTCGCATGCACGTGGGCCCGGGGAACGACGGGAGCGTCACGAAATCGCGACGAGTGATGTGTGTGACGAATGCGGTGCAGTGGAAACACTAGAACACCTGCTCCTTCACTGTGCCGCGTTCGCCGATGCTCGTCGCGATATGCTTGCGGCCTATAGGGCGCTGGGCATACTACCAGACTCCCTGAAGACGCTATTGTGGCCGCAGGGCAGTGCGCGCACCCGTGAGCGAACCTTAGTGAGCCTCTGTGCATTCCTCGAACAGATGGGCTTGACGTCCCGTCTGTTCTCCGGCAGATCGTTACACGCAGTGACCGAACGCTCCTCAAAATCTACCTTGAACGATTAACAACTGGAGACCCCACTCAGTTGTAGTCAACATAGTGCTGTGCGCGTGTTTTTATTGCTCCGTCATGAACTAACCACGCGCACAACCTGTACACATTTCTTTTTGTGTAAAAAGTTTGTGAATATAACCTCTCCCATTATCCTCTCTCCCTGTCCCTTCACCTTTTTCATTTCATTTCTCCATTCTGTCTGCTATCCTTTACTTCCGCTGCCCCAGCTCAGGTGCTTCAGTATCGATGGCAGATGCCGGGGCTAGCGAAAATCTATTCCTTCCTTTATTATTATTATTTTAATAAAACCACCACTACTACTACGCGTGCGAAAGAGAAACAAATTAGGACTGTAACTTCTGTGGGTGGGAAATGGTAGTGGTGTTCGTGCTGTTTATGTGTTTGTCTGCAACGTCTCCTTTCCCAAATGTTTGTCTAGCCTAGGGAATTGCAGAGTTTTGGCTTTCCTTTCCCCGACCATTGTTTAATCAATATTCTTCACCAATCTGTGATTAGTTGACGGAAACCTTATTTTCCTTTCCCTAACCAACGGTTGGTGAGGAGGGTCACTTGTTACCTTATTGGTTGCTGTCGCCGCTAACGGCGGAGACAGAAGGTTTAAAAGCAAGCGCTCTGGGTTGAACCAGGGCTGAATTCGTCTGATCAACGGTTTAGTCATGTTGTAAATACTTTTCTCCTTGCCCGTTTCTTCTTGTTTTATTTATGTTGTAAATAAATATTTAACCTTCTCTTTTCCTCGAGTAACGTGATTGCTTGCGAGTTAGAACCGCCGGGTCATCAAGAAACCCCGCTTTCATCATCAACAAGGTGTTTCCTCTCATTGCCACCTGAAGGGGATCGCAACTGGCGCAGTCGAGTCAGGAACTCAACTGGCGCAGACTGAAGGGGAAACTCAACTCTGTGTTGCTACCGTTTGCATGTTAGTCTTCTGCGGTACAGTTCTCGGTACCTTAACCATCACATTGCCAAAAGTCACAAGCTCTTGAAAGTAAGGCACTGAAATCACCTGGCCCGCACGGCTGCTGTATAAGATTACAATATGATTGTGTTCCGTGGCTACGGACAGGTGGCAGCACATGTATAAGTTTTCGAATACTGCACACAAATACCTAGCTTTGAAGTGTCATCACCAGGCACTCGCGGAGCACGCGTTACCAACACCCGTGTACAACTCCTGGCTAGCAGGAACCAGCGGCCTGCCAATTAATTATGTCAGGAGCTGCTGTTTAGCGTTGATGAGCAGAAAGGGCTTCCGAGAATAGTAATAAAATAAGGAAGTGTAACAACTAGGAGTAACAGCACTATCAGGGCGCTAGGATAATATTAGAGAGCTTTAGTATAGCGCATTACCAAGTTCGCGGCCAGGTGGGGCCACTGCACGTGCACGCAGCAGGCGTCCGGCATGCGTCTACGTTAGTACGTCTCTGCTTTGCTAAAACTGTCTATTATTCACGATATAAAGAACCTTCATCAGATCGAAAGCCGCAAAGAAAACTCTTGGTGTGATCGCGCCGCATTTCTGGGGGTAGAATTTCAACGGCTTTGGATCGAACTGGAGTTTAGTCGGTCAGTAATTATTTGATATGGTACAGGAGCTCACTTTTGGCACAAATATCTGGCCGTGTTCCGTTAGGCCATTACTATACCTTTGATCTGTCATTTATAAGAGGGAGTTTGCAAGTGGTTTGGTTTTACCCGAGTTTTCCCGCTGCGAGCTGTCGCTGCGGTAAACGTCTTCGAAAAAAAAAAACACGAACATCTGTTCTAATAACGCACTCGCAGAAGCCGACAGTGCTGCAAGTTCGCGTCATTAATATTAGTACATTATGTGATGAATACGTCGCTTGAACACGCTGAAATGTCATTCTTTTAAAAACTAACGCCTGCAAACAAGGAGTGTAGATGATGAAACTTAGTCATATCCAACATTCTTTGAACAAAAAATTTGAATCATTGAAATATTGAAGGTAATTGTCCAGTATTCCAATGTGTAGCAAAATCTTTCGCTTAGAGTGTTTCTATCACACGCATCGAGCAGTTAAGACTGCCATAGACAATCAATTGGGAATGCTTTTGATGACAGCACAAGTGTTAATAGCACAAAATTCAAGCCTGCTGACAGGAGATCTGCGGATATATTGATTGTTATGGTTAAATATTAAAATATATGAAAAATTGCGTTCATAAACTGGTTCCCGTTCAAAAATGCTTTTGTCCAAATTGCTGGGTGTGATTTCACGAAAGACGGCTGCTGCGGTCTTTACGCAAGCAGCAAAAAAGCTTGAGTGAATCGCGCGAAATAAGCAGTTAATTTTGTAGCGATAGCTACACTACGCCACCTCTTCGACCCTTCAGCGTGGCACCACTTGTGCTCCATGGCGCCGCCGTTGGTCACGTAGTGCGGCCGTTGGTCACGTGGGTTGGCCACGTGGTGTGGAGCAGCTGCTGCTGCCGACGGCGCGGCGCGCAAAAGCTGCAACAAACAGCTGTGCGCATGCGCCGTGTCAAGAGGAACGAAGACGAAGAAGGAACGCCCAGCGAAACGGAGTGGCGAAAGACTGACTTTGCAATTCGACTGGGCTAGTTCCACTCGGTCAGATGTAGCTAACGCGTCACTCCAGGTTTAACCAGAGCTAAAAACCACCGCAATTTTTTAAATCGCGGAACCCACATTGTGGCACCAGGGTATATATCTGTAGCTAGGAACGAACGCAGTCGCAAAATCTTCGTTGGTACCATAAGATGTCACGATAAAAAGAAATGGGGATATGTAGCAAAGCACTACTTCTCATATAATGACGTTCAAAAGCGAATACATATAACCTGAAACCATCGTTGTAGCGCAACACACGACAAGGACACAGAACAAGAGCCGTGTCCCTCGTTTTGTGTCCTGTCGTGCGTTGCGCTACAACGATGCTTTTAGGTCAGAACCAACAAGCCCAAGTTTCTACCTTACTACATGTAACGCATATCACAGGTGCCCTAACGACAAAAGCTTGGCTTTCTCCTCCAGACGATTCAATGTAAACACACCAGAAACTACGACCTCCCAAGCGGCATTGGCCGCTTGCCGAGCAATGGCCTAACGCGGTTTCCTGGTCGACAGCAGTTAGCCAGATTGCTTGCGCCAATCTTCGACCAACCGCACTTTTGCCGCTTGGGATTGTAAGCAATGAAGAAAAGAGGTCTGACTGCAAAATACAGTTTTTAAGGCTTTTTTTTAATGCATGCCGTTAACGATACTGCAACCATGTAAACAGAATTCAGATAGCTAAACCTTTTTTCGTTAAGACGCAGTGCGTCATACAAGTGTTGACTTGTGTTTCTGATAATTAGAAGTCATTCAGAACATATAGTAAAAATATTAAAAGGTTGACCAGTAAGCGCGAGCGAAAATACTCAGAATAGAGGGTCATGAAAGAGTAACAATGTAGAGTTCATTCTTAGTTAATGCATGATTCGTACATTCATTTATTATACTATCAGTCTATTAGATAAGCCTACGTACCCTTACTTTCTTTACGGCGGTTGCGAAGAAATGGGTGATGGACACTGTATGTGAGTTTTGCAAGCTGCAAAGCCTGCAACCCTATGTTTACAAGTATACACTCTACTGAAAAATGTTGGGTGTTGCAATATCCTCATGCAAGGTTTATCATAACATATCGTAAAAAAGATTAAACAAATGTCTACTTTGTCATGCATTTTGCACCATATAGCATAACATATGACATTTCTATGACAAAACTTGTATAAGGTTATTGCATCGTAGACCTTTTCTTTTTCGGTAGGGCGGCTAGCGACTTACGAGGTGCAACAAGTATCTATAACATTTGTCCGTAAGGTTCCGCGACTGAGTCCATTAAAAAAAAACACGTTTAACATTGAAATCATTTGTGCATGCACCCCTTCGAAACAGTCTCTCTTGCAGTCTATACACAGCTTCTAACACTTCTTGAGGTCTTGGAAACAGTTAGAAAACACTTCTTTTGGCATGGCTGTCAGCTCCTTTGTCGTGGCGTCTTAAATGGCTTCCACGCTCTCCATCCAGCTACGTTTTAGGGCTCTCTTCACACGAGGAAACAGGAAAAAATCGCATGGGGAGAGGTCAGGCGAGTATGGCGGACGGGGAAGTACAGTAATGCTGTGCTTGGCGAGAAATTCTGTCACGCTGAGAGCAGTGTCCGGCCTTGCGTTATAGTGAAGGCTCCATTGTCCAGATGCCCCTAAGTCAGGGCGACGGCGTCGCAGTGCATCACGCATGTGTTGGAGCACGCTGATATAAAACCCCTGATTCACCGTCTGGAATTTTGGGGCGAAGTCGTGGTGCATGACACCTTTGGCATCGAAAAAAAAAAACTGTTAGCATCGTCTTTGTTTTGGTCTTCTGTCGCCGCACCTTTCTCGACGCCGGATAGCTTGTGGACCGCCATTTGGCGCTATGCCTTTTTGTTTGAGGATCATATTGAAAACGCCATGTTTCGTCTTCGCAATGATGCTGTCGACGAATGCAGCATGCTTCTCTGCATCGGAGAGCAAATCAGCGCTCACTGATGCCCGCGTGTCCTTCTGGTCCTGTGTGAGGGAGTGCGGCACAGGTCTGGCATTCAGCTCTCGTTTCCCCAAGTTCTCACGCAAAATTTGGTGGCATGTGGTCTTACTAATGTCGAGACCATCTGATAGTATGCGGACTGTAATGATGCGGTCTTGCTGTACGATTTCCCTGATCCGAGTCACGTTGTTTTCATTCCGTGAGGTTGAAGAACGCCCCGGCCCTGTGTCGTCTTCCACCGACGTTCTCCCCGAAACGAACCTCTTGTGCCACTCGAAAACTCGCGCCTGTTTCTTTTCCGTAATCGTCCCGAAGGTGCTCATTCGTCTGTGTGGCTGTCTTTCCAAGCTTCACACAGAATTTTATGTTTACACGCTGTTCGAGGTGGACGTCCATCTCTCCACTTTCACTGACAGTAGAATGCGCGGACGACCAGTGACAACGTATTCTTCTACATGTAGTGCCATCTAGCAGTAATTAACATAAATAGTTAAGGTTAGCCTGAAAATTTGACGCTACACATACGCACCAATATTTGTTTTGGGGAATCTATTCTAGAGAAGAAAATAAATCAGTCTCGAATCTTTACGGACAAAGGTTGTAATATATCACGGTATTCCTAAAATTGAGAAATAGTGTTGAAACAGTACACATGGTTCCTTTGGAAACGTACAGCCGTTTTCTTTTAGTAACGTCACTAATCTAGTAACATTAAAGCTTAGCAGTAGAAGTTATTAAAGGTTGTGATGGACAAAAACTTAAAACATCGAAATGTGCCATCATTATTCCTGTATGAGAGAAACCTATGAGTATAGCTAAAAACAACCTAGAAACAGTAGATCACACACTTAAAGACAACAATAGGCGGTGGTCTCAAATAAGGCACAAGGAAACTATGACAAGAGCTTTTTAAGGCGTTTCAAGCACAGCCTCTGGCGACTTGATGGCTTGTGCGAATCGCATAGGACGCACGCCTATCATTCAGAAGCGCACAAAGAACAAATTCAAGAAAAAGCCAGATTTTACTGCGTGGAGTGAGTATTTGAAAAGTATATTTTTAGACGAAGTGTTCCGATTTTTTTACGTGCTGAAGCCAGGGCGAAAAACTTTACATAGAAAAACTATGATGACAAACGTTTTCTCCCAGGAAAAAAGTTCAGGAAAAATACAGTTTCATAGTTCAAACGGGACCGCCCTCTCCAAGAGTGACCCATGGATCCATCTCTTCCTAAAACAACACTATGTGAGAGTTTGCTGTAGTTTTGGGAATCCGTGTTAGATAGATAGATAAAGAGGAGGAGGGAAAGGCAGGGATGTTAACCAGAAAGGGGTTTCGGTTGGCTACCCTGCACTGGGTAATTTGTATATAACGGAGGCAGCTTACCATATAGAGAAATCATAAGACTCGATTATTTTCACATGTCGCCTCCATCGAAATGTGGTTGCCGTGGCCTGGCATCGAACCCGCGACCTCAATGACAGTATTGCAAACCAACAGCCACCGAGCCATCACGGCGGGTACGAAGCGTTATATATTTTTTTGTTTATTCAGATACCTCATGGGCTACTTACTACGGGAGTATTGTGTGAGGCAGGCTACGTAAGAAACTGAGGTGAGAACAGAAGCAAATCGAACAACGCTATACAATAGTAAATAAACCACGAACTGAAAAATCGAACGATGCAAAAACACTTCAGAAAAAAATGCTGTAATTTTTTTGTTGAAGACGACAGGGTCAGAGACCTGAACGACGTTGTCTGGAAGACCACTCCTATTAATGATTGCACGTGGCAGGGTTGATGAGTTGAAAGCGGTGGTTCTTCCGGAAAGGCGTTTGAAGCTGACGTTATTATGCGGTCGGTGAGATGTGCGACTCGGTTGTGGAAGAGGTATCAGGAAAGGATGACGGCTGTGAACTATTTTATGAGAGAGGCATTTAAGTGCTACTGTACTGCGAGATTCTAAGGACGGGAGGGCCAGCGATGTCTTAATGTTTGTTATGCTGGAATGACGGCTGTGGTTGCTAGTAATAAAACGAGCGGCACGATTTCGTATGATCTCTAGGGAATTAAGTAGCCTCGATGAGGGGACCAAATGGAAGATGCGTGTTGAGGGCGAACAGATGATTGATAGGCGAGTTGGCGTGTGGAAATGGGCGCGCCTCTGAGGTTACGTTTTAGATAGCCTTTAAGTTACGGTTAGCTTTGGCACTAACTTTTTCTGTTGCGTGTCCATGAGAGATTAGGTAAAAATTACGCTGAGAAACTTATACGATGGCACGAGGGAGAGTTGACTTGTTAAGCGAATAATTAAATGGGAAATTTGATCGTTTGGGCTAAATGTCATTAATCGGCATTTATCAGTGTTAAGGAACATTTGCCACGATGAACACCAGTTAGTGATGTGGTGGAAACCTTCCCGAATAGCGATGTGGTCGTTGAAAGAGCGGGCTTTGCGATAAATAATGCAGTCGTCAGCTGAGATATGAAGGTCGAGGTAATGTTTAGTGGTAGATCATTGATGTTGATTAGAAATAACAATGTCCCTATTACATCTCCTTGGGGCATGGCCGATGTCACATGATTTAAGAAGGATGAAAAATTATCATCAGATGTGAACTGTATACGGAACGATAAAAAGTTTGTCATCCTAGAAATTGTCAACGAATCGAGGCGCAAGAATTTCACCTTTGTTAGACGACAATGTGGAACGCGATCAAAGGCCTCAGCAAAGTCGAGAAAGATGTAGTAGATTTATAGACGTTCGTCCATTCCGTGAAGTAGCCTGTTTTAGTAAACTCGAGCAGTTATGTCTCACATGATAGCCCCTTCCTAAACCCGTGTTGTTTTGAGAAGGAACCTTTGCTTCTAAACATAGTGCCGTGTTAGATGAAATATTTTTTACAAGTTTGCATGATATATATGTCAGCGATATTGGGCGTAGTTAGTAGCGTTAGTTCAATTACTGGATTTCAAAACTGGAATGAGTTTTCGATTTTCTACTCGTATGGCTTGTCACGCGTAGAAAGTGATCGCTGAGAGATATATTACAGATTATGACGTTGGAATGAACGGCGTTAACAGTTGTTATCGTTTCGTCTCAACTACGCGAATACCTGGGAGCCTGTTGCCACGGGCTTTCTCTCAGAACAAGTGCCGTAACTGGCATGCCTTACCTATATCTGCGACCGCTCGTTGATGTTGCGTGCAACACGTACAGGTCCTCGCACCGGTAATGAGAAGGGTGTGTCCTGGAGCCGGGCTATAAATAGCAGCGCGCAGTCTGTTTTGACCTTCTACCGACAGAAGCTGCGGCCTCTGCTCTTAGCGTGGAGCGCCGCTAACAACTTGTTGTCAGAAAAACAGTGCGTGCTTTATATTCACTTCCCAGAAGAGTCCACTGATATCGAACAAGCGAACGTTGTTAGTCAACTTTTATCATCACCCCCTTTCTATGTTGTGAGGCAATACACACCTCTTTAAAAAAGCTCACCTGATGGAAGAAACTCTCGGTCAAGTGAACAATTGCTGCTTCCTTCGTTTCATTCCGTGAGGCAATTATACTCAGCGTTGTGCTAGCGAGTGTTCTTGTTTTATAAAATGCGACACAGCAGCTTGAAAAAATATCATCACTCTGCACTGGCTTTTCGATTCATCGCCAATATACATGTCCAAAAAAACAGGCGCCGCCACTTGTTCCAACGTTGGATAATGACACGATTTGAGGCGCCGGCTTGTACACAATAGCGCACGTTCTTTGCGCAACTATTGGTTTTATTTTAGTCGTATATATGGCTATTTTATAAGAATGAATCACGTTTCTCTATTTGCCACCATTGATGGCATGTTGCGTGTACGTTTATAGTTGAACGCTTGCCTGCGCCAGTCCTTACAGTCACTTTTCCCCACCTTTCGTTGCGATGTCAGTCGGCATCTATTTGCTGGCAGCGATGCCCACTCCGACTAACCAGATTTTCTTCTGTGGGTAGACGTCGTTTGTGATATCATGCGTGCTTCGTTTTGAAAGTCGGTGACTGAAATATGTGTGCTCGTAATTTTAACCTTCCATTAATGACCTTTAGCTTAGTGGAGACGTAGTACAACAGACGTATTTTGGTCCACCGGACATCTCCTGCGCACGTGCAATGGCATGGGGGAGGGGGGGGGGGGGCAATGCGTGTGCGCAGCCGTGGTACGCTAAGCCTCCATTAGCATACTTACAGATGCACAATATTGAAAAAACTGCGCTCAGTTGAAGTGGCACTCGCACAGTTTTATTGCGCTTGTTACTATAGCTGGCCGAGTACGCGAGTGTTTCTAGATGCTTCGGCCACCATAAGTGAATCAAATGATTATTATGGCCTTATAGGCTAAATGAGATGTGTGTGACTGCGTATAAATGTGCAGCAAAGTGTACACTAATGCTCAAAGGTAGATCAAATACAAGAAAATGGGATTCTCCACAACACAAAACAGAATGAGCAAGGATCGAGGGAGAGTCTCATTCTTCTAACTAACGTTTTGGAACTGAGAAGACTTGCCGTTGATCAGACGAAGACATGCACTGTAGTGCTCAATGTTGCCGCAGCCCTATTCATGCGGCTGCATTTTTATTTCTCGAAAAATCAGCCAGCGATCTTCTTAAGCTCACAAAGTCTTCCACTTACTAAAACGCATGGAGCAAAATTAGTTGAAAAAAAAATAACACTCGGCGCTTAATCCACGGCGAAACCGCGGAACATAAGGCCAAAGCACAGGGACTGAACCGATTCAGCATCTGCTGTTTATTCGCGGAAGTTTTACGCATGCAGTATCTAAAAACCGGGTGAAATGTTAGGTCGTCTCTGCAGCACTTTCTTTACTTATTGTCTATCTTGCTAATACCGCGGGTCATGTTTCCAGAGGTATTTTCAATGATGTCTGCCTTTTTCTTACGTGGGTAAGGTTTGAAAGCAATCCATTCACATAATTATCATTGGCTTTGCGATAATACGATTTCTACGGCACTCGCCAAACTTCCTGCGTTCTTTTCTTCAAAGAGCTGGGACAGGATTTTGCAAGACTGTCTGGTGTTTTAAGAACCGCAAGATGAACGGATCGTTTTATAACACTGCCGTGTTCCTGCGGGATGTTGGGTATAGGTCCAACGGTGAGCAAAGCAGGCTTTCTTCAACCCCCGCGTAAGGCGACTTCGGAAATAAGTGATCGGTTGTCGATACCGTTAGCAAAGATGCAGTTCCACAAGGCGGAGTACTTCCAATTGGGAAGCTGTTAGCATTCTCTGGCGCTGAAGAACAATTTGTCCTGAAGGTTAGACCGTGGAACGCGGCCGGACTGAATCATCCCTTCTTTCATGCGGACAGCGAGGCTCAATACGTTAGCGCAATGTTTAGGCGGAAATTTGTCCAGCTGGGCTATGTTTGGAGAGAGAAGGTATAATTGCAAATGACATTCACCTGAGCTACTTTAATTTATGAAGTCGCTCACATACCTGCTAATCATCATTATTTTCTAGGTATAAACCTCCTCCACCTCAGAGGAATAAAAAATAGCATGAAATAAAACGCGACGCCCAAATCTTTCCAAGAATCTAATGCAACTAATTATTTGTCACAAATATTGCGAGCATCTCACACTACAGGTCACGTGGTCACGTACATTTATTTTTACAATTAGGCGGGCTGCGATACTTAAGTGAAACAGGCATTATCGTCCTGTTCATCATCAGGAGGTGCGGAGAGGCCGGACCACTGCCCCCCCCCCCCCCGCCTACCTAACCTAATCCCCTGAAGGGAGAAATTGCGTCGAAATACCGCACTGCCCCCCCCCCCCCCCCCTTCCTTTAATCGATGAAGAAAGCTCAAGAAATGCATGATGATAGTAGGAACTCACACTGAAGCCAGAAATTGCGTAAAAACAAACGCAATGACCGCCCCCCCCCCCCCCTTCCTTTTCTATTTAATGACGAAACCACTAGAAATGCATGATTCCAGTATGGACGACCTCTGTCTCCCAAAGAACCTTTCACAGTGGGGTCCATAAATCCACACCTGCCCATCAATTGGAGGTTTTGCGGATGCCAGATAGCACCGTGCTACCTAATTTCACGACGCATCGGCAACGGGAGCTCGACTCATTGAGTTACCTTATTCTTCAACGGTATGCCTGGATGACCTGGACACAGAGCGGCGGTGAACATGTCGAGCTTTCTCCTTGCATCTTCTTTCGCAAGATACGGCACTGAATTCAGGAATTTTCGTTTTACGGCGCTTACCTCGTTAATACCGTTTCGATAACTATTTGGGAACCTGCTTGTTAATGTCGCTTCCATAAGAAGTAAACGAGTATAAACCTAACGCAACCTTCAAGCATTGCAAGCGCACAATTTGCAATTGTGCTAACGTACTCAAAGCAATGTTAAGTGAGTAGAAGCCATACGGGTGTTGCCGAATGATTGAGTAGTCTCAAAAGAATGTATGCAGCAGTGTCACAGAACGAAGGAAAAGTTTACGCCCTGTTCCTTCACTTAACCGCTGCCACCTATCCATCTTCAACGCAGTCCGACATGGCATCGAATGTACGTGGAAAGCCACGTAGCTCGTAACCATTACATAGACGGCTGAAACAATAGTCTGCTGCATCTTACTCTGACTGAGACTTATTGAACACCACTCGTAAATCTTAAGAAGTGTGCGTAAATATTCTAACTCGTTTAGTTTATTAGTTATTGTGACGTTTATCACGCACGTCATTGTAAATAATGGAAACGACCTACCCTCTGCGCAGATAATGGTCTTGCATCAAATTACACCCCCCTCCCCCTCTTCTTCCTTCATTTAAACAGTTCGGGTGACACTATAAACTTGAATCCAAGGCATCATTTGAAAGCATTATTAATGCCGTATCTACAATATGACACCCTCTTTCTTGTTACTCGTTTCTGACACGGCCGTAATTTTTTTGCTTGCTAACATACAATCGAGGTCTTCCTATATGTATTTAGCGACTTAGTTCCTCTTTATGTTGTGGGTTATGCGATGGGTACAGAAAGACATAACGATCTCCACTTATAAATTCGATTCTGGCCGTATTTATTTGTTATATTGATTAAATTATACTTTTGCTGGTATTTACGCCGAGCTTGCAAAAATAAAGATTTCATTTTGCGACTTTCCAGCAGTGTGCTTTTGCTTCTGAAATTTGTTCAGTCGTAGCACATCTGGCCGCGGCAGCCGCGTTTTGATGGAGGCGATGCGCAAAAAGCGCCCGTGTGCTGTGCGATGTCAGTGCACGTTAAAGATGCCCAGGTGGTCGAAATTATCCCGCGGCCCTCCACTACGGCACCCCCCCCCTCTCTTTGTTTTTTTTTTCACTACTTCCTTTATCTATTACGCTTTTTTCCTTACTGCGCGGCTTAGGTGCCCACCGAGGTGTGAGACAGATATTGCACCATTTCCTTTCATCAAAAACCAATTTTCAATTTTCATCACACATACAAAAAGGAGGCTGCTGCCGTATGTCACAGGTACAGATGCTGCCACGTTGGACTTGAGGCCCCTTCTTACTATGCTTGTCGCAGCGCTTTGCCCCGCCCACCATCCTTCCTTAACCTTTTAACCAACAACCCCAAGGTGTACTTGCCATGGGAGACCGTGCCAATATTGCCAAAAACGAGTGAACTCCTCCGGCCCGATTTTGTATTGCTCCCATTGCCAAAGACAAGTTACGGTCGGCAATTGCGCTGGTTGCGATTTTCAATACTAGAGGGCGGTAGTTGGCCACAAAACTTAATGAAACGCGTTTTGCGCTTTTAGCGTGGCCACGCCGCGGTGGCTCAGTGGTTAGGGCGCTCGACTACTGATCCGGAGTTCCCGGGTTCGAACCCGACCGCGGCGGCTGCGTTTTTATGGAGGAAAAACGCTAAGGCGCCCGTGTGCTGTGCGATGTCAGTGCACGTTAAAGATCCCCAGGTTGTCGAAATTATTCCGGAGCCCTCCACTACAGCACCTCTTTCTTCCTTTCTTCTTTCACTCCTTCCTTTACCCCTTCCCTTACGGCGCGGTTCAGGTGTCCAACGATATATGAGACAGATACTGCGCCGTTTCCTTTCCCCCCAAAACCAATTATTATTATTTTTAGCGTGTGTTTTAAGCCTTTTTAGCGTGTGTTTTAAAAATCGTAAAGTTGGCGATTTTCGTACGCTCTCTGGGTATTAATTTAAAGTCAGAGGGCTAAAGTGGTAAAGAAAGCACATTTTTCGGTATTTTTTTCTTCCGTAGAAGGACTTTAATAAGCAAGGATCACCACGAGGAGTTCTCTTAGCCCCTGCAGCCCAGACCCACTGATGCCGCCACCGCGGGGCCTACTCCAACCGCCCACGCCACCGCGCAAAATCCTGTCGCAACCAACACTGTGAGCGACGCTGGGAGCTCCGGATCGACGGCCGCGGCGCAGCCGGCAGCGTTCGTCGTCGCCGCAGCGTCCACCGCTCGCCAACTCCACGCTCTAAGAGACGTCAACACCTTTGGGCCCATAGACGCGTCGCAGCCGCCTGCGTTCGTCGACGCCGCCGGTGCCGCCGCGCCTACACCAGCCACATTACCCGCTGACACCAAGACCTGCAGCCCGGCACCAGCGTCGCAGATTGCGCCCCTGGCTGACGATTCGTCGGCAGACATGGACTTCATGGGGTCCCCGGTAGACGACTTTCCATCCCCGGAAATCGGCTGGAGCACCATCGGTGCCAGCCGTAAGCCTGCTTCCGCCACCCGACCCCGCTCCGAGCTCATCACTGTTGGCATACAACTCCCTCCTGGTACCCTCAATCCCAAGTTGCCTCTCTACGACGTGCTCGCCGCAGTCACCTCCGCTGCACAACTTTCCTCCAAGACCAGTGCAGACATCACCCTTCAGGCCAAGCCAGCCCAAAGCCTTGTGTTTTTAAAAACTCATTCTCCTCTCACCGCCCACCTCCTACTTTCTATCACGCACCTCCACCTTCACGGTAAGCCTGTCAGCATCAAAACTTATTCCCCCCATCCTCCCATCTCATGCCTCGGCGTCATCCATAACGCCGGTGGCCACTTCACTCCTGATGAGCTCATGCATGAACTAGAATCTTTCAAAACAGATATTCTCGCTGCTCGCATGATGGGATCCACTCAATCAGTGCTCATAACGTTCGCTGGTACCGTCATCCCCCACTTTGTATATTTCAAACGCGTTGCCTTCCGGTGCCGTCCTCATAAACCTAAGCCTCCCACCTGCACCCGTTGTCTCACTCTAGGCCACCGCGCCCACCAATGCCCCCAGCACAGCGTTCCGGCAAAGTGCCGTCGCTGTGCTGCCCCTCTACCCGCTGACCCTTCCGCTCATGTGTGTGCCCAGCCCTGGTGCGTTCATTGCCAGGTGAATACCCACCCTTCCCTCGACCCCACTTGCCCCTTCCTCCTTGCTAAACAACGCGAGTGTGCTAAAGCTGCATACCTCCGACGCCTAGCTTTGCGCCGGGCCACTCAACCCACCACCCCCTCCTCCTCCTCCTCGTCCTCCTCCTCTAATCATGAATATCCATCAGCTCCGATCACGTCACCACCAGGCTCCTTCGCCGCCATAGTTAAAGGATCCTCGGTGCCAGCGTCCCTCTCTTCCACTACACCACCCTCTCCATCCTTGACTGACGCGAGCCGCTCCTTCGACCTCCGGCTAGCAATGCTCGAACGCCAGCAGCGAGAGCAGCAGCGCATTTCCCACGATCTACAACAGCAGATACATGCCTTGACTCAAACCCTCCAGACAACCACCTCCTCTCTTACCTCCCAGCTTAGCAAGCTAAATGAGCACCTTGCCACGTTCCCCACTCCCTCCTCCAGAGCCCAGGTCGCCCCTTTGGCTGACCTTGTCGAAACCACCACACAGGCACATCACACTCGCTTGGTTCAGCTGGAAACTTCGGTTCTCCAGATTCTTACCACCCTCCAAGCACAATCAAAGCAATTGGAATCTTTCACATCTATGCTCCAATCCGTCCATGAGTCACTGCCCCCGGCAAAAAAGAAGGAACGCGTACCATCGCGTTCCTCTCCACTCTCATAATGGCGTTTGGCGAGGACCTCGAAATTGTGCAGTGGAACTGCCGAAATCTTTGCCACAATAAGACCCCCCTCCACCAGTACCTACTCACCCGCCCCTCTCTGCCTCATTTTCTCCTTCTCCAGGAGACCCGGACGGCCCGCAATGTCCCAGGCTACCGCGCCTACCATGCCACTACGGCCACGCCACTTGCGTCTATTTATGTACGCAGTGACGTGCTCGTAGAGCAAATTGACATCCCCTCCACCCTCCTTAAATATTTAGTTTGTGTGGTTTATTACCACCCTTCTTCCCGCATCTCACTCGTCCTTTTGTCTTTTTACAACCCCCCTGTCACTTCCTCTTTATTCTCTGCTCTGGGCAAATTCCTTCACTCTCTTCCTTCTACCTCCCATCTCCTCTTTGGTGGTGACTTTAATGCCCCTCACACACTCTGGGGCTACCCACAAACCCTCAAACCCGGCCGCCTCCTGCATTGTCTGGCCCAGGAACGCCACCTCACCCTTCTTAATACTCCTGGCTCTCCTACTCGAGCGGGCATTGCCTCACAACGCCCCACGACACCCGACCTCACTTTCTCTCGGGGTTCACTTTCCTTTCACTGGCAGGTGACAGCCGAAACTCTTCTAAGTGACCACTTTCTCATCCATATCACCACCTCTCTTTCCCACATCCCTCGCTGTCATCCGGTTATTCACACTGACTGGCATGCTTTTCGCACAAATCTCGCCTCCGACTCCTTTCAATCCTACGACGACTGGACGTCGCGCATCTCTGCAGCGCTCACGTCCAGTAGCCGTCGCGTTCGCTCTCGTTACCCAATCCAGGACCCAGATCCACACCTTATCCGTTTATGGCGTCGCCGTAAACGTCTTCAACGCTCCTTTCGCTCCCAACCACACAATGCCCAACTTTCCTCCCGGATCACTGCTCTGCGGGCTGAGATCGTCGCCCACTGCGCCTCCCTCGAGCATTCTCGTTGGAGTGCTCTTTGTGATGGCCTTGATTCTGCATTGCACTCGCGATCCGCATGGTCTCTCTTTAAATCCCTCCTTGGCAGTAAGCCTGCCCTTGCTCCCACTCTAGCTAAAGCCCTCACTCAGGGGACTCCCTCCGAAGTTTTTGATCAACTCGCCTCTCTCTACCTCCCGCCCCCTCTGGCACCCTCCTACCCGGTGTACTCAGGTGGACCTAACCCCGATCTGGACCAATGCTTCACTCTCCGGGAGCTCGAATCTGCTCTGGCTGCTAATTCTACACGCTCGGCTCCCGGTGAGGATGCCATTACATACACCACACTTCGTAACCTTCCTGACTGCGCCAAAGAATTCCTCCTTCAAACCTACAATGAGGCCTGGGAGAGCGGCTGCTTGCCGAGCTCCTGGACATCCTCCCTTATTTCTATGATTCCAAAGCCGGGCAAACCTCCCTCTCTCTCTAACCTCCGCCCAATCTCCCTGACGTCGTGCGTTGGTAAGACCCTTGAGCGAATGGCTCTGACTCGCCTCTCTGATTTCCTTGAGGCACGGGAGTTCTTCCCCCATTCTCTCATTGGCTTCCGACGCCGCGTCTGTGCACAGGACATGTTTCTGATTCTCCAGCAAACGTTCCTGTCCCCTACACCCACTCAAATTTACGCACTTGTGACTGTCGATGTGCGCAAGGCCTTTGACGGTGTTTGCCACGATCACATCCTTTCTCAACTCGCCTCTTTGGATTGTGGCTCCCGCATGTACTCCTATATCCGCTCATTCCTCTCTAAACGTGTGGCTCGCTTTCGAGTAGATACCCACTTGTCTAACCCACACCACCTCACCCGTGGCACTCCTCAAGGTGCTGTTCTCTCTCCTACCCTTTTCAATCTCGCTATGGCCCCTCTCGCCTCCCAGCTAGCTGAAATTCCCGACCTGCATCATATATTTTACGCCGATGACATCACTCTCTGGTGTTCATCTGGCTCTCCCGGTCACGTACAGGACACCCTGCAACGTGGCCTAGATCTCATCGACTCCTTTCTCACCACCGCTGGCCTCTCTCCTGCTCCTGAGAAATCCGAGCTTCTCCTTCTCAACCATTCCTCCTACCAGCGCTCACACAACCACTTCGTCTCTCTCCACCTTTCTGGCTCTCCCATTCCTGTCGTCACACAGTGCAAAGTTCTTGGCTTCCCTTTGCATGCGGCTAAGAATGTGCAAGCCCTCCACCGCGCTGTCACCACCTGCCACTCTGTAACTCACCTCCTGCGGCGCGTGGTCACTCGACGCTCAGGTCTCCACGAGGCTCACGCGTGCCGCGTTGCCCACGCGCTGGCCCTCAACAAAGTCTTGTACTTTGCACCCTACGCTTCCTTCAATGAGACTCAACTTAACGCTCTCGAGACTGCCCTTGTGGGCCTCTACAAGGCAGCTCTCAACCTCCCTATCACTACCTCTACCACTAAGCTCTTTGCCACAGGCCTCTTCCATCCTCTTCGTTCTCTTCTCAGTCTCCATCGTGACTCACAACTCGCCCGGCTTTCCCTTACCCGTCAGGGTCAGTGGTTATTGACTCAAGCGGGTATCTCGCCCATTCCAATCTCCCCGTTTACCTCTCCTATTCCCACCCCCGCTCCCAATCTTCGTATCCTTCCCCTCCCGACCAACATGTCCCCCGTCCTGCACGCCGGACGTCGTCATGCGGCCGCACAGCACCATTCCCCTCTCTTTGATACCCAGGGTGTAGCTTACACGGATGCCTCCTTCGTGGCTCCTCGAGGTTCCTGCGGCTACGCCCTGTACCATCCACACCTCCCTTCTCCTGAAACCCACACCAGCGGGCCGTATCTACACCCTCCAGACGCATTGTCCCTCGAGGTCCTCGCCATTGCGCATGCCCTCCAGTCATTTGCCCTCCTTCCCTCTCTCCAAGAGTACACAGTCTATTCAGACTCACAAGCCGCTATACACCACATACAGAAACGCACCCTGACCCCTTCTCTCCAACAGGAGGTCGAGCGAGCGGTCTCCGCACTGCAGCCTTCCATCGTTTTCCTCCGCTGGGTCCCTGGGCATTCAGGGATTGACGGCAATGAGCTGGCCCATCAGCTCGCCCGCGACACACTTTTCCGGGCACCGTTGATCCCCTGGCCCAAGCCCTCGGAGGACGGTGGGAGGCTCACCCTTCGCCGCACCATAAAAGAGGTCTACCTTGAGCTCCGCCTCGACAAACGCCTTTACCCTCCTCCTCATCCATCACTCACGGTGCCGGAGTCTCGCCTTCTTCGGCACATTCAGATGAATGCAGTTATCACCCCGTCCCGCCTCTTCCACTATCGCTATCGATCGGACCCTTCCTGTCCCAACTGCCCCTGCATCTATGCGGACCTGGCCCATTGCCTCTTCTATTGCCCGGCTGCTCAGCAGTCGGGTTCCTTCCCCCCACCCTTTCTATCCATCACCACCTGGCTCGACTGGCTTGGCGCTGAAGGGGAAGAAGAACAGCGGCTTCTGGTCGCCCAGGCGGTCGACATGCTCGGCCTATAAATTATGGTCGAATAAAAGTCTTTACTACTACTACTACTCTTAGCCCGGTTAATAATTTATAATTGGATATCACCTCCCATATTTGGTGTGAATAACGCGCTAATCACTACCAACTGGTACGGGGGACACAGTTCCCATATAGTTTCCGCTTTGGTTTCAGCAGCCAAACATATATAATGCCGCGAATATTTGCAGTGTTTGTTCGTTCTTTTTTCTTTTTTCAAACACTGCAAATATTCGCGGCAATATTTAATCCGCGAAACAGCGATTATATTTCACATTTCGTCCGCCTTACGGTATCTAATACCCACTTGCAATGTCACAACCACCGTTCGGCTGCTGAAATCGAAGCCGCATGAGGGAAAATATTATATTATTTACCGCATGCAGGCGAACTTTAGGTGATGATCCAAGTTCAACAGTGTCTTAATTAAAAAAGAAACTGGTAGCAAAAATTTAGCGCAATTGCTTCTTCAACCATGAAGAAAAAGCTAAATCATGTGTTCTTTCATTTACTAATTCCAGGACTATCAAAAATGTCAATGTGCCTATACAGCTGAAGAGACGACGTTCCCAGGATGCACGTGTACGGTCTGCACGCAGCTCGCTGTAGCGCAGGCACGCTATAATATCGCATAAGGACAGCGACGGAAAAGAAGGGCAGCTGTCTGACTGGCGGTAACTAGAACAGCAGCAGCATCGTCCCTTTGTGCGGCACGCGCTGCAAGAAGAGCCGCTAAGAGACGCCGTCCAGACGAGCCTGATGGATGTTGCGCTTACCGCGAAGCCTGTCATCGTGCGCGGCGGCTGCGAAGCACAGGCAGACACACAGGCACGCCGTGCCGGGCGGACCCGCTCTACGCCGGAGAGTCTATAGTCTGTGCTGCTGGACAACGGCAACGGGTGTTTCGTGTTGGTGGTTGTAGTAAATATTATGTGGACTTTAACGACCCCGAAGCTGCACTTCGTTTCTCGCCATAGTGGAGGGCTCCGGATCAATTTAGGCTACATATTGAGTTCATTCATGTGCACTGATCGCAGCACAGAGGCATTTTTGCGTTTCGCTTCTGTCGAAACGCGGCCGCCGCAGGCCTGTTTCACATGCATGCGATTTTCGCCTGCGACACTGCGAATTCTGTCGGTCTGCGACTGGGGAGAGCCGTCGGTCTAGTCGCAGACGGCTTGCGACCGAGTTCCGTACGGTTGGTATTCAGTCGCAGTGTCGGTGTGTTCGCACTGCGACTGACCAATGGGGAGCGCCGAGACGGCGTGCGACGTGCGGTCACGTGGGAGCTGTTATCGCGGTGCAAGCAAAACTATTTATTCTAATGAAAACATACGGAATAATGCCTTGCATCTAAAAATACGCTGGTCATAAGATTATAAACACATTCTGCGTGATGTTTCAGTCGCGTTTAATAATGGGTTGCCTATGCAAACATAAGGAAACCTTGCCTATTCCTCTGACCGAATTCATTGTGTCGGTACGTCGCATGTGAAAGCAGTGACCGAAAATCGCACTGCGGTCTCACCGACTGCACCGGATATTTTCGGTCCAGTCGCAGCATGTGAAACGGGCCGCAGTCGTATTCGATCCCGCGTCCTTGGGCCCAACAGCCGAACGCTGCAGCCACTGAGCCACCACTGAGCATCGGGAAGTTTGCGTTGGAGACCATGTGTGTAATTTTAGCAAATTACGTTATATCTAATCGATCATCAATCAGCAGCAGCCTCACTAATCCCATTGCAGGACAATGGCCTCTCCCATGTATATCCAACTAACCCTATCCTGTGCCAGCTGCGGCCACAGTATCCCCGCAAGCTTCTTAACCTCATCGGCCCACCTAACTTCGTGCCGCCCCCTGCTACGCTTGCCTTCTCTTGGAATGCACTCCGTTACGCTTAAGTACCAGCGGTTATCTTGCTTTCGCATTACATGCCCTGCCCACGAAATTTCGACCACCTGGGGTTCTTCAATGTGCGCTGACATCGCAGTGCACGGGCGTCTAGTTAATCTTTTGTGATGTTATCGTGATAGGGGACCAACCCCAGATTAGCCGCGACGTCATGAGAATCGGTCGACGCCATTGGCTGGAGGGCCTTCTTTGAGGGGGAAGAGATGGCTGTTGCTCTAGCGGCCGCGGAGGGCTACCGCACAAGTACATCTCTTGTAATACTAACAGATTCTAACGAAGCATGCCGTAATTATACAAATGGCAGAATTGGCCGCAAAGCGCTCCAGGTCCTCCTCCGCGCTGGCCAGAACAAAAATCGAGTCAGACACACCCTTTTTTGGATACCGGGACACAGCGACATTGAAGGCAACCAAAGGGTCGACAAGATCCCTCGAGAGCATACAAACCGAGCTGGCTTGGACGGAGACCCCGAGGACTTCATGACGGTGACCTCGACGTATTCAGATCTACTAAATTATCATAGAGGAACGAGAATAAGATACTCCCCACCCCACACCATACTAAACCAACATGACGCAATACGCTGGCGGAAACTGCAAACCGGAAGTATCCCAAACTTAAACATACTAAGCAAAATGTTCCCTGGGCAATATAGGGACACATGCCCATGGTGTGGCGCAAAGCCCACCCTTTACCACATTACATGGCAATGCAGCAAAAACGAAGCATTCCATAGAGTAGAAAACCCGAGTGCGGAACAGTGGGAGAGGGTGCTCTCCAGCGGCGACCCACGTATACAACGGGTTCTCATACAGCATGCCCGACGAGCAGCCACCCTCAGTGGAGCACAGGAATAGGGGCACCAACCCTGCCAGACAGAACATATCACCATCAGGAAGAACTCTGTCGGACCGTTGAATGACCTTGTAATTAGAGCAAATAAAGTTTATCCTATCCTATCCTTGCCGTTTCATTCTTGAGTTGTAGCCGATAATAGCATATATGGTCTCCCATAACGCCTACTAGAAATATACCTCTCTGCTTCTTACATATTCTGACACACCACTACCGAAGCCGCGAAAAGCGAAAATCTTGGATGCATAGATGTGGTATCTTCTGAACGTGCATAGTGTGCCCTACTTAGATTACTGAAACGCGTCTAGCTGTCTTTTCTTTTTCCAAAATATTTCATGCGTCTGGTGAAATGCACTGCGCACTCACTGCGTTTTGTTGTGCAGTGGGCTCGCGCAGAAAATGGAGTGTAATGTTCCTCGCTAGTAGGCGAGGCGTCGTCAGGCGTATTTATAACCCTTTTTGCTTTATCTACCTTGGTAGAACATTTAATTCGTAAGCGCCTTCTACCAGAGGAAACACAAATACGAAAAACCAACCGCACTGTTAACTTGGTAATGATCAGAATGATGAGAAAAGCAACACTTATAACACGAATTTGCGAGCCAACGTGGTATACTTCACTTTTTTTTATGACGCGCGCATTAGAATAGCAGCTTGTTGCTGGGCCGACGCGCCATTAAAACCGTGTTGAATTGGTACTGCCTGCCTCAGTTTTAGGCCTGCGTACTGAAACCAAGTTCTGGTTGTTTTTCCGACAGTAATTTTTCGCAGCTGCAATGGTTCATGTTTGGAAAATTCAGCGCGAAAAAAGACGAAGAAGAAAAGCAAGGTCAAATGCACGAGCGCTGTCTCACAAGTGAAATTTTGTTAGGAAGGCTACAGAATATGTGGAATTAGAACGAGATAAAAAAAGAACAATAAACAGGGTAAAGAAATGATACGGAGTAAGGAAAAAACGAGTAAAAAAGACACAAAACACTAGCTTGCCAGGATGATTTCTTCACTGCTGATTCAAGGTAAGCAACCTCCTTTTAGTCAAAGTTGTCGAAGCGTCACTTACACAGTTGTCACCACCTTTTATAATATGGCAGACATGGATAATTTCTCTCTGGTTCCGTGCTTTACCGAGCACAACAGTTTCGTTAAAATGTCGCCAGAATTCACATTTCGCGCAATTTTTAGGTAAGTTTTCTGTTGGCGTCAGAGAATTCCTGTGTTCAAATAGACGGATATTCAAACAATAGCCGGAAGTATTTTTTACAAGTCAAAGTAATCTCTTGAGGAAAAAAACAGTCAAAACAAGACGAAGGAGGGGAAGAGGTAAGCATACAACAAAGACTTGTCATTCGTTCTTTTTTGACTAGTTTTCCTCCGAAATATGCACCATGTGGCCCAAATTTGGACTCTCGATCGCACAAGAGAATCTTGTAGATAATTTGCGATAATCTTCGTTCTGCACGGTGCAAACCTATATTTGTGATTGACATAACGGTGTGCGTTTCTTACGCATCATTTTTTTTTTGCCCTGTTTATTTTTTTGTTCTTTTCTCGTTCTCATCCTATATACTCTGCAACCTTCCTAATAAAATTTCATTTGTGAGACTGCTCGTGTCGGTGGTCTTGCTTTTAGTCTTTGTCTTTTCGCGCTGAATTTTCCAAACATGCCTATCCTCCACCACTCGCTGAATTCAGCGTCCCCGCCCCCTTGATTCCCTAACTACGAGGATTACAATATTATTGCACCTGGTTCACCTTCTCGCGATTGAAATCTTGGGGCGAAGAATGCGAAAAAAAGAAACCAGATCTTTCGGTGCGTGTTCATTATTCGATTCTGAGTCGTGTCAGAAGCAAACTTGGTCGCACGTAAACTCGGTCAGTTTTCTTCGTGGTTTGCTGAGCGCGATCCTAAAAACTGAACAGCGCGCTTAGCTACCCAATTTATTCGACTCGCTTCTGCGCCGCGCCCTTCAGGCTGTTGTCGTGCGCTCGATGGAGAAAAAAGCACGGACGTGCGATATCTGACACGCGAGAGGATGCGAGGCGTCTGCTCGATGCTGTCGATAAGTAATGTAAGCCAGCGAACAGCGGTGGCCCTGGCGACAGCCGAGTAACGGTGCAGGGTATCAAGAAAAGGTAAGGTACGCTTCAGATATGCTTTTCATGTATTATCTGCATTATATGGCTCTTGGCAACTGCTGAAATTAATTAGTGATTTCCTAATTGATTTCTGTCTAGCTCTGCATCCTGATTAACGAATTAATAAAAACAATGCGTCGACTGACGAAAAGCACCGCGGTATGTTGACCTTGGCACTGGTAATCCGTGGAGGTAACGGTAATTCTCGGCACCAATGACTGGCATAACGTAAGCACGTCGGCATCGTTGCAGAAACATGGTCTGGGGCTCCACAAAGTTGCAAATAATTAATCCCGTGATTTAGACCGGAAAGTTTGGGTATGCCATTCCTCGACAATGAATTAAGCCCAGCGCACCGCGTTTCTCGGAAACGTGTCGTCATTCAAATAGCGCCACGCACATTTTCTAGAACCGAGAAATTGAGGCAGCTGTAAATTCTTCGCGTGCACGCCCTCACTCACTGCCCCGATCGATTTTCCCCGAACAGCGCAGAAAGGATCTTTTCCGCGCTGCTACGACATACTTTTTGTTCACCCGCTTGGCTCATCGAGTGTGTTTGTTCGCGGCGGTAGCCATTCTAACGTAATACTGGGAACCGCGAGCAAGGGAATGAATATAGCATTGCTTTAATTAATATGCCGCAAGGATAATGGCTGGTGCTTCACATCGATGCGGCGTATAGTCTACTATACTATATCTGCGCCACCTCCTCATCGGTGAAAGTCTATACATGGGGTGTACTGGCAGGATGCTCAGGATTGATTATGATAATCTGGAACTTTGATGCGAAGTGCACTAATATCTCGACAAGGGAAAACTTTGGGCCACTTGGTCTGACATGTTTAAGAGGTTAAAGAACCGCGACTTCAGGACAGGACGTAAGACGAGGTGCACAGCTCCTGTCCACTTGTCCGCTTGTCCTGTCCACCTCGTCTTATGTCCTGTCCTGAAGTCGCGGTTCTTTTATGCACTAATATCTCACTGGACAGTTCTTCCATTTCCAATCAATTAAAGCGGTGCTTTTGCTGCGATTAATAACCCTTGTAAGCCTGCAGTGAATAACAACTAGTGCACAGGCTGTCTTCCTGCTTGACACCCGTTTAGAATGCTATTTGTTCACTCCTGCAGCGACGAATATCAATTTCTGCGCAATCCATGTTGATATTTTGCTGTGTATTTGAATGGGCTTGCTTTGCGCCGTGAATATCATTTGTCCGCATGAATTCTGGCGTCAATAAACCCTAAGTATTGAAGATTAATCCACTGCATTCCTATACGGTCCCTTATAGCCAATGTGTGTGTAGCATCGGGACGTTAAAACCCTCTATTTACAATTTGCTGGCGTTTAAACTGAATCTAATGCTTTTGCATATCTACGGATGATATGTAGAGACAGTCGTTATGACCAGCGTATTTATCTATAATCTGATCGATACCGTCGGTATGATTTATTGCCGAGTGCCCTTTCCAAAAACCAGCCTGTTCTCAAGGTCGCTCAGATTCGTTGGTGAATACCTTGAAAGCGACACGCAGCAATTGGCCAATACTTTTTTCATGTTTCTGACGTCGCTCTTCCAGCAACTTCTTAATATGTCAGAGTTCATTCCCGTTCCCTGTATATCTGAGGCCAGTAGGAACTGCGAATACAGGCTTGGAAGCTTTTCTAACTCAATATCTCTGCCGTACGTGTGTCTGCGGAACTGAAGTTTTTTAAAAATTTTTAATTGGTTTTTGCGGAAAGGAAATGGCACAGTATCTGTCCCGTATATCGTTGGACACCTGAACCGCGCCGTAAGAGAAGGGATAAAGGAGGGAGTGAAAGAAGAAAGGAAGAAAGTGGTGCCGTAGTGGAGGGCTCCGGAATAATTTCGACCACCTGGGGATGTTTAACGTGCACTGACATCGCACAGCACACGGGCGCCTTAGCGTTTTGCCTCCATAAAAACGCAGCCGCCGCGGTCGGGTTCGAACCCGGGAACTCCGGATCAGTAGCCGAGCGCCCTAACCACTGAGCCGCCGCGGCGGGTGAACTGAAGTTACTTGATCCTATCCACTGCTTTTTTCCTCGATAAAAAGCGTTTATTGCTTCCACTTTAGTAAAAACGGGAATTCGTGTTACCTCTTTGGTACTGTTCTTAATGTTTGTGCAGTTATTTTTTGCTGTACTGCACTAAGCCGTGTAGAATTCCAGTTATTTTGTCTATCACGTGGGGACCAAATTTGCGCACCCCTCCGCCACAAGTCCAGCTTTCTCGGGCAAAAATTGTGAAAATTGAAAAATTTTAAGACACTGTTATGGAAATATTGCAGCTAATTGTCCGTTAATCTGATGTGTAGCAAGATCTTTCTTTTAAAGTGTTTCCAGCGATCGCATCGAACCGTTAATACTGTCATAAAAAGCCATTGGGGAACGCTTTTGACGATAGCAAAAACGTGAATTGTAAAAAATACACTACTGCAGTCGGCTGATCTGCGGATATATTGATTGTTATAGTTAAATATTATATTATATGAAAAGAATTGCATTCATAAACGGTCTCCGGCTCAAAAATACTTTTGTCCAGAACTGCTGGGTACGTGTCTATAAAAGGAGCCACTGCCCCTTTGGACGTGCTTATGGATACTGCCTAGCTTTGAAATAAGGCACCAGGATCTTTTCTTTGAGTTCAATCACTTGTAACGGTGTGTGCGAAGTTTTGTCGCCGGACTCCGATACCGTCATATCTGAAGACACCAAAACAATGAAAAGGTCTTCGACGTCTGCTTACCTGATGTTAATACAATTAGTAGGTATAAGAAGTGAATCAAGTAGCTGACGGAACAAGTTCACCTTCACTCTTGTCTGCTCTTTTATAAATCAAATGCCGGAAACAGGACGCAACAAAAATCTTCAGATCGTCTCTTTAGGATTCGGTAGCTGGCATACAACGAAAACAACGAAATTCTCTAAAAAAAAAACATCAGAACGCTTAAAGGGGACAGCAGTGGCACCTTGTGGCTGTAAACCGCACCAGAATACGATCAGTGACTTTTACAGAACTCCCGTACACACCTTAACAAAACCATTCATTCGTAGCGACTTCTTTCCCGGCTCAACCACTAGCTCGTTTGACGTGAAACTGCACACGGAGTTTGCACATTATGGCAACTTTCATCTCGTGGTAACTTTCACAGTGGTACTTACCAGGTTCGGCTGCGCAGTATGCAAGCCAGTAATCGTCTGTGCCTCTACAAACGACACATGACGTCACCGCCACCCCTTCGGCGGAAACCCGGCGTTGGTGCATTTCGGTTCCTTGATCTCGGCGCAGAAGATTCAGAGCTTGAACCAGGTAACTGTCCTTGTCCAACTTACTACGAGACGTAAGCTACCGCAATTTTCAAGCTCCGTGCACAGTTTCACCACAAAATAGCCAGCCGTAGAGGCGAGACAATTTTACATTAAAAGTTGCTACGGTAGACTTGCACAGCTCGGTACACCGTAATATGTCAGCTTTGTTCGCTAACGCAGTTCACCTTGGCACAGCCCGCTAAGGTGAACTGTGAGCGGACGGTGTGTGATTTGTATAACCTTACAGGAAAAATTTCTCGGGCAATACGCTGGTGTCGCTTCTCATGGTAGCGGTCCATACGCCCTTTGCATCCATGCAGCTCTGCTTACAAGCACATTATGCTTCCATTCCATTCCTGCATTGCGTAACCATTCTTGCATCACCCATGAATTCCGAAACAAACATAAGCGGTTGGGTTCAGACTGGAGCGATAAAATGTAAAAATGAAGCCTGTAAATTTCCTGGTACATAAAAAAAGAAACCTGCCAAGGTTGATCAATACTGAAGCTCGCTTTCGCTGGACGAGTCATTTTCACCTAACAAGATGCGACGCTGACGGCTATGGGCGGAAAAGTACGGTTGTTTCGGATTCTTGGTGTGACCGGGTGCTGCATAACACAAACTGCACATGAAATTCGTGCCCCTTGCTTACATGTGCATGCAGATGGGACTGTTGGAGACGGGAGTGACTGAAGGAACAAGAACAGTAGAAATTAGGTGGTGGACATCGGTAATGAAGCCAAACCCTGTTTCTTGTCGCTGGAGCGGTTTGAAAAGAAGAAATGGGACGGATAGAACTTCTTGGGCTGTTATGATTCTCGCGCGTTGCTCAACGTTACCTCACGGAACCGACGCCACTTATTACAGAAAAGAGAGTTTTAGCACCACCGTACTGTAAACACGCTAACTATAGGTAACTGCGACCGTACGACATATATGAGGCAAGGCAAGCCTGGCAATGGTAGCAACGACCACGCTGTCCGATTGTGCTAGAATGCACAGTAATACGGCTAGTACGGCAAATACGGCAACGTGTTGCCTTGCCTGCTTGCCCACATCTGACATACGGCTGTAGCTACCGTAATAAACGTATTTACCATAGGACGGCGCGAAACCCTCTATTAAGACACACATATATAGAGCCACGCAAGGCAAATAAATGGCGCGAGATGAGGCAAATTTGTGACCGCCACTTTAAGGACGCCAATTTAAGGACGTTAGGCAAGACATTCTTTATTAAAGAATCACAAAGGCTTCCCCGTCCCACTGTTTCCTAGCTTCGACAGTAAAATTTACAAAAATAAATTCTCACGAGATCGCCTGAATCGCCTCCTTCCCTCCCCAAAACCTCTCCCCACCAAGAGTTTAAAATAAATCGGTCATGTTTCCGAAGCAGGCTGGACAATTTCTGTTCAGCTGACAGTGTCCTGTGAGATAACCCAGATATGTTGCATCAAAGTAATGCGCTAACTCGCGACACCGCGATAATTCACCGCAAGAAAAAGCCCTTCGTTGTTTGCATTCTCGGACAAGGAAATAAAACAAACAGCGAAACGCTGTCGCTCACCTGTGAAAGCAGACTGATGGGACACTCATAACACTTCTGGGAAAGCGATGCCGGGGGAACTTCGCAGCGCAGCACTCCGGAAAGCACACAGTTGCGCCTCGAATGAGACACGAATGCTGCACTTAGTCACCGATACAACCTTAAGCGCGAGGGATTCCGGAATAAGCCGCACACTCGGACACCCACTCGAACTGTCAGCGGAGCTGCGACAACCGACCGAAGAGCTCGACGAGCAAGAGTAGTCCCGGTCTCGCCGCGCTCACTCACGCCGTGACGGAATGTTGCGCCGCCGTTCGATGACGACGCTAAGCGCTCGCTGCTCGGGCAACCAGCGCGACGCCGTTGAGAGGAGGAAGCGAAACTCCGTCGAGGAGAGTGGAAAGAAGGAGGGTTCGAACCCGGGTTCTCCTCCTTCTCCAGCGCGCGCACGCAAGCGCGCCGGTGCTTTCCAGCGTCACGAAAAGCCGGCCGCGCTACTGCCCGCATCGGCGATGAGGGAGGCTGGGCGCGCTAGGATCCTCCTCGCCCGCCGCTCTCTCCCTTGGCCTTCGGGAAACCCGCACGCTGCACCATCACCGCCGCGACGAAAGCGGCTGTCCGCAGGTACCGTATTTACCCGAATGTAGTTCAACGACAGTTGAAAATCAGAGGTTGCTCTTGCCTGCGACGAGCAGAAGGAAAAGAAAATCCAAATATTCACTGGTATCGACTTAATTACAACGCGACGGTTTAAGTTTCCCTTCCTTAACAGGTTAGAAACGCATTACATTCGAGTAAATACGGGACCTACGAAGCGAAGGGCGTCGCGCCCGCTCCTGAGGGTTGCGTTGCGAAGGGCAGCGATTGCGTTGCGCGTACTGTGACGTAGGGAAAGCAGCGTGATCGTTTCGTTCGATGAAACTGAACGCTATGACGCTCGCGCAACCGCTAAAGACGGCGAGATCGGTGTCGGGAGAAGTTCGTAGTGAGGATTTAGCTCTTTGTACCTCTGTTCCAACGATGACTGCCTTAATGAGTTCGTTCCTAGGAGCGCGGTCCTCAAATGGCTCTGGGTGCACGAACGAGACGAAAGGCGTGCCAGACGTACGCACTGTGCTCACCTACGCAAACAGTAAATTGTACTTTCTCTGGTTCTTTTGCGAGCAAACCATCCCAAGCTTTAGTCTTATTAACAATCTTAGCATCGGTGCATGATACGTGTACTAGTAGCGCTGTGCACGGGCTCGAGCCAGCCCGAAAGCCCGTACCCGGCCCAGCCCATGGGTCGAGCTCGAGCCCATCGGAAGCCCTTTGACCCGGGCTTGGGCCGGACCCGGGCCGGGTACATTTGTCTTGGACGGGCCGACCAGGTTTCGCAATCGCGAGTACACGTACAGCCTTGGTCAAAAGTTTAGAGCCCAGGGGGTGTGTTTCTAAGCCGTGTAATTGGGCTGCTGTAGCATACGTGGAAGTCCTATTCCACTGGAGGGAGCATGACTACCAAAAGAACATTACACGTTTTGTTTACTTATGTCCTAAACTAGCTTGTTGATGTATTCAAAACAGAGAACCCATCTGCCGCGTACAACATATTCATAGAGACAACGCTGGCTGCATATAACAAAGCCTTACCAATCGTACGAGTTAAGAAATGCAGGAAGGCTAGAAAAGAATAGATCTCAGGTGACCTTCTGAAGCGTATTAAATAAAAAAGAGGGTTACTAGCACGATTTCTTGCAACACGTAATAATAAAAAAGACGAAGACGAAGTCACTTTTTTATCGTGCAAAGTTTTCATCAATACATAACACTAGATCCATGTTCTTCCTTCGGAAATGCTAATCAATGGAGTTCTCCATAGCGGTGTCTCACTCGCTAATCAACTCGATGCCCATTTTTTACATGTAGGCTATTCCGCTTCACATACTCTTCCTTTATCTGTCAAATCAGTCCATTCCTTTTTGTTTCCAGCATGTCAAGCTTCAATATTTTTATCCTCCACATCTGTTGATGAAATTCTGATTATCAACTCAACACACACAATACATGCTCTCCTGGCCCCGCTGGCCCCGCTGCACTTTTAATAAAAGCTGCTGCAATGTTTATTAGCGTTCCCTTCGTACGTATTTGCAATCAAATGCTTCTTACAGGTGAATACCCGGATAAAATAAAATCCGCCCGCATATCAGCATTTTTTAAAGGAGGCAATAAAAATGATCCCAACAATTATCGTCCAAGGTCAACCTCAAGGTCATGCAAGCCACAAGATATTGGCTGGATTTGACCGTGTTAAGTAGTGGGGCTCTACAACTAAATTGTAGGCTAGGTAAGAAAGAGATGAATGGTTGTCGGGCGCCTCAATCTTTGTGCGCTGTTCAAGGCAGCGGGCGAAAGTCCGGATTTTACCTGCCTCAGTAAGGATTTTACCTGGTGTACGGAGTCACCTGCCTCTTCTCGTTTCCACGAAGAACGAAGGGGTGCCGTCGGGGAACGAGCTTTGGTTGAAATACAAGCCTTGCGGAGAAGCTGGCTTCGACATTTCCGGAAATGGTCACGCGAAGAGTCGGTTAGGCGAAGAGCGGGCTGCGAGCGCCTCACCAGCATTTCGTTGCTGCCGCTTCAATGAGTCTCGCGTTAGCCGCAAATGAATGGTTCAGGAAGCTTATTTGTCACAAAATGCATGCACCGCAATATTCTAACGTTAAATCGCCTTAAATTTTAGGATTGTCTCTGAATTTGGGCAGCTGCTAGACTAGCTAGCTTAGCGAGAACGCTTTTTGGGTCGCCATCGTGATACGTCAAAAAGGCGTGGGATAATCGAAAAGGCTATGTTTAAAAATAGGTTACAAGCTATTTAATATCATGTAAGGCAAGGCTTTTATTATTTATTGCTGATTTTTGCTTATGCTGGCATCAATAAAGGTTTAAATGAAATTAAATTTCCGAGATTTAAGATTTAGCGCTTCGCTTTTCAACCAAAATGGTGCTGCGAGCGGTTAGAGAACACCGCAAGGGCGCCGGACAGCTGCATGTGTAGGCCATGACGATGACGATGATGATGATGGTGATGGCCCCTAATCATGGTCCCCCATTCTAAAAATCGCTAATTACCCCAGACGTGGAGCGTAGGCCTCTGAGTAAGCTTCTTGTCTCGTTCATTTCTCTCCAATAACGTTGAAAACATAAAAAAAAGAATTTTATAATGCGCCCCAACGCAAAAGTTCGCCAGTATCTGTAACACAAACACATAAGCGCGACTGTGTGATCGCAGCACTCGCTGCATTAAAGCGAGATTTGCGTGAGATATCAGCCATTATGGTTCGTACGACGCCGACCTCAGCGGTGCACTTTCGGGCAAAGTATGACGTCACGTGTTTGTAAGTTAGGGGAAATGGCAATATATCAGCCTTCGTGACCACGGACATCTACAAAAATGGCTTGACCGGCCTTCTTTAAAAATATCTAGCATGCACTATGCATACGACCGGCGAAATCGCGTTTCCGTATCAAGATGACGTTCAGCGCGAAAAATCAACACGCAGGCCACATAGAGTAAATATTGATAATTGGAATTCCTTTTCTTGAGCCCCTCCGCTCAAGAAAAAGAATTCCAATTATCAACATTTACTCCACTCCAGATAACGTGTTTTGCGGCTTTCAAGCCACTCAAAATTATCAGAGATTTAAGTGCGATTGTGCGTTTGTTTCATTTTTTCTTTCCTAGTGATGAGCCGCCAAAAAACCGGCAATATTTCCGTGGTTGCTCACTTTTTAGACTTGAGAGAATAACTACATTACAACTTGAGGGAACTAAACCACGCCTCATGACTACGCGGGATGGTTGGCTTATTTTCTGTCGCCCTGAGCTTTGTTAACAATTTTAACTCTGCGCTGTTTTCGATCAGCCATCAAACATTACTTCTTACATAGATTTCACCGACTGCGATGGTTTAACCGTTCGAGCTATGTCTCTCTGTGTATACTAGCAATGTTTGGTATACTTGTTATTCCAGTAATAACAAGACTGTTTTGTCTGCAGCAGCTTTAAATCAGAGCAGCGTGATTCCACTAGTGAATGAGTAGTCTTTATGCATTGTCATGTGATTTTGGTTTTCGGTTCTTCCTTATCATGTAAAGCGATAAAAGAGCGAAAAAGTGGTGTTGTATTTCTATTTGTGTACAGATCACGCCTAGTATGACCAGGCGCTCGTATTGTGAACTATAGTCGGATACAATTAAAGAATGAAGCTGCAAATTTCTCCTCAAAGAAAGCCCTCCAGCCAATGATGACGACTTATGTTCGTGACTTGTGGTTAATATTTTGTCACGTGAGATTTATTCGTGACTAATCTGTTGTCACGGTAGCGGGACAGCAGATTAACCACGAATGACCCTCGAAATCATGAAAATATGTCGACGCCATTGGCTGGGGGCAACCTTTGAGAGGACCACAGATGCTCTTCTGTGGTTCGTTGCTTTAGTTGAGCAAACTTGCCTCGAGAAAGTCAGTGACCTCAGTCGTCATGATTTCTTAAGTTCTCGGTACCAGCTATTTCTAGACTTGCCGATCAAGGAGTAATTTCTTTATCGGCATCCGTCCACACCAAGCCTTATGTCTACAAAGGAAAGCTGTACCTATTTACAGACACTTTGTCGTTGGAGAATTCATCCTCAATCAGGAATAGAACCCGAAACCATTGCCTGTCCGGGTGCAGCTCTCACTTTACTCAGAAAGCTAACTGGAACGGTGGACACGACGTGGTCGACTTGACGACTTCAAGTGGGACAGTGTTGGCGCCGTAAGTTTAGGAGAACCTCACTGGAATAACACCTCCCTAACTCATTGACTAGCACTGCAAATATGTCTGCCAATATGTCTTGAGATGCCCATGCGGCTCATTCTGCAACACAGTTGTCTCAAATAAGTGGTATTGTATAGGTCGAATAACATATGTCCTGCCGAAATCAATAAAACTTTTTCATTATTACTCGCTCTTCTATTCCCACTTAAGCTATTTTCACTTAGTATGGGGCACAACAATGGTTACGTGTCTTCAATGCGTATACATGTTACAGAAAAAATTCCTGCGTCACATATTTCATGTACCTTGGCTGGCGCAAAGTGCAAATCTGTTCCTTTAGAGAGGTAGAATAACAATAAATAACTTGTACAGATATCGCTTGAGTGTCCGATTCAAACTTCGATCTCGCAGAAATATTGCGGTGTGTACTATTTGCTTGTGTTATTGTATGTAGTTGTATCCCCCTTACAACAATGCTTCATGGGCGCTGTAGGTACTTGCAATAAATAAATAAAATAAAAAAGTGCCAAAGTAATCTTGCTCAATTACATACCCGGGAAGCGGGCTACACTACAAGACATATGGAGGTTTCGATAGTACTGAGACCTTACCATTACAGCATACTTATACCATTATAATAATTTTGACCCGTGTATTTCATCACACAGTAATTTGAGTGCTATGTATGGCATTGATAGAAAAAAAAAACACTCTTGAAATGTATCTGTATTACTGAATGTGTGTACTATTTCGAAGTTACCTTTTGCATTCCTCGTTGCTTCCGTCGATGAACCCTAGCCTGTTATTGCATTGTTCAGTGCGCCTTTCATGCCTATTACATTGTGTGATTTGTGCGTATAAAAAAAAAAACTACTGCCTAGCCGCTGCCAATGAAAAGGGGCTACAGCTTTGTCAAGCTGCGCTATCGCAGCTTTTATGCTTTTACAGCTGTACGTTTTTACAAGGCAGAAATAACAGAATATCGAATTTGAAATAAACTGAAGGTTTATAACGAATGAGTCGAACCCAGTTAGTTGATCATTTACCGAGAGGCGCCATCCAGGAAACGTTAAAAGTGCTGGAAAATGGCAGGATAACAAGAGCTGCTTATTACCGTATAAATCACATCGTCGTCATGAAAACATCCTTTATTTCTCTTCTCTACATCAGATTATCAGAAGCTGGCAGCAAAGAAACAGCAGAGGGAACTAAGAAAGCAGTACGTGTCTTGAATAAAACCGAGGCATAATCGTCTACCAATGGTTTTTCAGATGACACAATTTGCATAGAATTGCTTGCACTGCATGTTCTGCTGACAGCCAGACAGGCAGACGACGACACCGCCAGGAGAAATACAACATACAATGCGAAACACGAAAAAAAAAAATTGGAAGGGACACTTACGGTCCGCCTTAAGGGCATGACGCGATAGCGTGATGGGTTAATTCCCTCCCATATATGCAGAATTGGTCATTCTCTACTTAACATTCATATATCCCTGGGAGTCCTCATACCCGCCCTGGCGCAGTGGTGCAGCGGTTAAGCGATGCGCCACTTCCCTGCGATGGCAGGTGCACTGCAGCGAGTGGGCCTTGTGCGTCCCAGGTTGCCTTCCCGAGCGACCAGTTTAATTGCCATCTGCCACGGTGGGCAGGTTGTGATGACGCCACGAGGTCACGTGACCTAGGTGGCCCACTGCCTCCCAGGTTACCCTCTGGGCATCACCTGTCAGAGCCATGCTCGTGATTTTCGCTCACAACACCGACGCCGACAACGCCGACGCCGATTTTCTGGAGAACGAGGCCTTTAACGCTATCGCGTTAGAAGAGACAATCTGCAACCTGCAGCGAAAACTGCTCCGCCGAAGAAATGAAACAATGAGAATCAGAGGCACAGAACAAGCAGTAATTTCACGTTTACCACACAAAAAACAATAAGAATAACAAGAAAGGAAGCGGGTGAATTAAGGAGGCGAGCCCAGAAAGGAGAGATGAAAAGGGTGTCAAATAAGATATGAAACGCGAGAAAGAAGCTTCCATTTCACAAGCAAACGTATCACTCCTCTTTCCAGATTCTTCGATTCCCTTCCTTTCCACCCGTTTACCATAGAAAAGATAAACAACACCCTTCGCACACAGGAAAACCAAGAGAAAGTATAAACAAGAACCAGGCGTGCATGCGTAAGCGACACAGTATTCCTTCCTGTGTCAAAAGGAGAGCGGGAGGAAGAGAGAGAGAGCGATCGTCGAGCGACGGCAAAATAACCACGCCGCGTGCGAGCACGAGCACAAACTCGTGCAGCACAGTACCGCGTCGTTGTCTCGGAGGGGCGAGAGCACGCGATTCTCGGAAATCGCGGGAGCGATTCCCCGAAAACCGCCCGCCGAACAAAGCTCGCAGCCCCCTCTCCCTTTTCTCGTTGGCAGCATCACTGGGCCGCTCGCCCCTCTGCTTTCATCGGCGCCCCTTAGCTCTCTCTCTCGTCCTCCTTCCTCCCTTCTGCTTTTCAGGCTTGGCACTCAAAGCGTCCCTCCGGTTTGTAAGCGCAGTGATGAAACCGGGAGCTCTGTAGCACGCAAACGGTGCGGAAACAGTGAGGAGGGAAGCTCTGCGTTTCTTCTGCAGGGAAGGGGGAGAGCTGGGAAAGAGAGTATACTCTTTACGTAACGTCGTAGCCTCTCTCTTTCCCCACTTTTGCCCTTTCCCCCAAGACACGTACACGCACCGCTCACATCCATTCCCGCTCGCTTAGCGGGTCTGATTCCGAGAAATTCCAGGTCGAACTGTGTTGCCCTCCCCGGGTTGCCGCGTTTGTGGCACTCCACCCCCTCGTCCTGATTAATGAGGGCGAGAAGACCCGCCCCCTTACCGAGCCGCGACGTCATTTTCTAGCGCGGAGAGGGCGACAGCACCCCCTTCCCCATTCCTTCCCCTTCTCCTCAATGGTACCCTCCATTTGCAGTGGTGCGTCTTGGTCTTGCGCTCTATCTTCCATGGCTTGCCACGCTTTCTGCGCGCCACTGCAACTATGATTACGAGATTGTGAAACGAGATGACGTCACTTCCGTGTTTCCCCAGGAAGGGGGGGGGGGTGTTAACCGTGACGTGTGCTCTTTGAGCTTCGTTTGAAAGCATTTTAGCGCTTCTGAAAGCGTCTGGTTCTCTCGAGAGAAAGACGATTCATGTTGGTATACAAAACGTAACATAAAATGCTACCCCCTGGCCACATTGGAACGGTGGAGGGGGAGTTTTAAACCCCACAGTATTTATGACGGAAAGACGACGGAGTAAGAAAAAAATTGTCGCAAAAAACGTGATACAGAACACAAGGGTTTGCAACGGCACAACGAACCTACCTTTACTTTGAATACTGAACAGCTGAGCGAGATGCAATTCTACCTTGAGCTCCGGCATTGAAACGTAGAGCTGCTTTTCTCGGTAGGCGGAGCCACTGGATGGGGGTGAAAAAGTTATGCGCGAAATATTTGATTCTGATTTTGTATTCCTCTTCTTAGCTGACTGGTATTCTGTAGAAGACCATTAGCCCGCGAACCGTCGAAGCCTGTTTCTATAGCATAGCGAGCAGTGCGGGCTTTCAGGGTCTGGAGGGCTACAAAATTCGTGGCGTGAACAACGTTTTCCGTTAGGAATTAAGGGCTATATACTTAAGCAGTCGTTTTGACAGCTTGCGAATTATTAGTCAAAAATAGCATTGCATGTAGTTGGAAAACGACATTTGTTGAATGCCTGTATCATATTAATGTTGACTGTGAAAAGGTGTTAAGCTGCACTGTTCATGCCCCTCTGTATCTGAACATGTCGATTTCCCTTACCAATCCCAACATCACCCTCGGACGCGCTATTCAGAGCCCTCAGCTCTTACATCGGACTTCTTACACAGTGCTTCGCATTCAGGAGCTTACATCCATACAGCCAGCCTTCCCCTACCACATGTACAATGACTCCCAGAGAGCATATTCCATCCGCACCTGGCGACGGATTAGCAGCTGCAAGCATGGAGCCTGCAAGACCATTTGGCCCTCGCGCGCCAGCCAAGCAAGGCGCGCCGCCTTCATGGCGGCTAATTTTGAGCGACCAAATAAAGTGATGCTGCCACTACTGCTACGAGCACTTCCTGTCGCTGATACTGTATACAATGTACAAATATGTTTTGGTGTGTTTAGTTGCGAACAATGTGTTTTCGTTGTTTAAGCGATCCCATAAAAAGCAGGCTTCTCTCCTTTCGCGTACTGAATGACAACAGGTCATGTGTTAAGGGTTCATAGGCGATGACATATTTCAGCACGACGCCAAATAAACTGTAACATTATACATGTTAGTGCATGAATTTAGATGTTTATTGGTCATGGTGGAAATAAAACTTTGCAGGAACTCAAATATATTCTTAGTTAAACGTTGCATTCGTCATAATTATTATTCAAGCATAATCAAACTCTCCTGCGTTGTGATTTTCATGCTAAGTTGACAATGGAGATGACGAGCTCTTTATGCCTTAATTTTGTCGAAGGCCTTACAAACGCCTATTTTAGCGATGACTGATAGATTTTGACTTTCTAAAGCAACACTTCAGGCTAGGGCACACGATGTAATGTATGGTTCCGGATTAATTTCGGGCCACGCGGGGATTATTTTACATAAGTACACGGGCGTTATTTGTCGGATTTCACCGCCGTGGCCGGTACGGAACCACTCAGAGACATTACTGTAATAACCGGGAAGGGAATTCATTACGAATAACAGATTAACTCTTTTAAGTCCCAAACTGCTGACGTGCGAACAAGCAGCACGCCTTACATAAATAAATAAATAAATAAATAAATAAATAAATAAATAAATAAATAAATAAATAAATAAATAAATAAATGGCTGGAGATTTGGCATTGCTAAGCACGAAGTATTGTGCGAAAGCGCAGTGTTTTGCAGGTGGACACTATCGCCCTTACCTGAAAGCGCGATCGGGATGTATACGCTGACCCAAGGATGCGCGTCTTCAACTTTTTCATCGTCAATGCCAAATTGCCAATTTACTCAATGTACGCCGGCGGCCTATGCTCCAGTGGCGCGTTCCTGCAGCAACTTTGTCAACGTCTACGCGTATTGCTGTAGTGTCATGTTTCTGCCACAACTCTGTCCACGCCAAAGCATAGAGCGCGAATCTCTCTGTCCCTACCGCCCCATGGCTCAAAGCGCGAGTATTAGTTTGATAGTAGTACTATTAGTTGACGAAGACGATGTACAGTGCACAGCACGAGTGTGTGTTGCAGTTTACCACGAGGCGTGTTCGGCTGCGCCGATAGCCTATAGTGCTCTCGCGCAGTGGCCAGCGAAGCTGATCTGTTCGCGCCGCTACGTGTTTAAATCCCAGTCGCGGATATTTATTTCATTTCTTTTTATTTACTTATTATACTTGGCACAAACCCCAAAACATCGCAAACCCACAAACATCCCAAGATATTGCTCGGGGTTTGCCCATCGCTAAATGCTTTTGCGTTAATACGGCCGTACGGAAATGGATTCATTGCAGTGATTGATTGTCCCGATCGCCATGCAGAAAAACGGTTCCTTCTCTTTCTGTACATCTGGCACGCACGCGTTTACACACATAGAAAAAAGTGAAGCTTTTAGAAATTTTCGATGCAGCCAGGGCGACGCTACTGTTCAGTGCCTCTCCAGAGGGATTGCACATAAATCCTTTTAACGCCGCTGATTAACATAACCGCTAAGGCTCCTCCGCCTCTTCTCGCTAACACGAAATATCTGCGCTGTGCTCAGAAAATATGTAAATTGAGTTGGCCGTGAGTTTTCTTGTCAATTACGAACGAAAGGAGAAGCAAATGACAACAAAAGCGGCGCCCTAACGGAGTCGGGGCTTCGACGAGGTATCGATTTTGAGTGTTCCTTTATTCCTTTTTTTTTTCAAAACGCAATCAGTCGATTACTTCGAAGAAAGCGCGCCCATTATCGTTTCGCATAGCACCCGCCATTTTAAACGCACGGACAATTTGAAGCTGCTTGAAGTTGGAGGACTGTCTGCCCCAACTAGAGAAGGCTTAGTACAGGCTATCGCCCGATAAATATTTTTTCGCCTATTCGTGTTTTTTTTTTTTTGCATACATCAATGACCGCCGAAATTTGTCTTCGCTCTTTTATCCGTTGCACTTGCATTTCTGTACGCTTCCAAACGAGCAGAATTCATGACAGCCTTGTCTGAAGGTTGCTTTATTTCATAGGTGCCTGAGTTTTGATTCATATAAATATCTATTTGTTCGCCACACGCTTTTCCCACGCTGATGCAACCATTACGAATTTTGGCTCATGTATTTGGGATTTTAACCACCTTCAGCGGGGAGCGCTTGTGTAGAACTCTTTGGCGTTTAATAATAGAAATGAGCTGATAGTCTTCCAGGGCGATAAAACTACTACCTGAATGTTGAGCAGTGGGTTGTCTGACTCCTGGCCTCTTAACTCAGCATCGGCCTTTATGAGCTACTCTAAGACCTTCAGTGGCTCCAATGGTTACTCAGTTATAAATTTTCAAGCGTCTCATGAACTATAGATTCTTATCTGCCGTCTTGAACATCCACACCAATGGCGAAATATCAAGTTTCTTGTGACCTTTGTTCCTTTCTGTTTGTAGGCTATCGGGCATCTGTTCGATGGCGCGCATACACAACCGGCTTACTTGAGGCTTGTACCGTTGCCTGTTTGAAAGCTACTAAAATTCTTTTTTAAATGCACTTTAACAACTACTTGTACCTAAAAAAAAATTCTTGTAGTTGTAAAATTCCACGCCAAGGAACGATCGCCAAGGAGAGATAAAAAAAATTTAGATGTTGAGTGACTGAGCGCGTGGGGATGAAATTGAGAAAAATGTCGATCGGCCGTCCACGTTTCAGTAAGATTTAAATGTTGAATAGAGAAAGACAAATTACGTGAGGTGAAATTAGTAGAAGCAAGCCATATATCAGGTGGTGGGACTGACGTAAATAAAAGCAATTAAGCCTATATCAGGTGGTAGCACTGACATTCTCGATTGATATTTTAACAGAATTACTACCGCTGAATGCTGACATACGGGAGAAGCGTCTGAATGAACATATGTGCTTTTTGCGACTTGTTTTGTTGGAGTTGGGAGTACCTGATGTACTATTCATTGAAATCACAGGTGTCACTGTATTGAATTTAGGTTTCATTAAGCAAGAAGAGCTCTTCGCTCGGTAGTTACGTTAAAAGAGATATTGAGAACAAAGTGAATTCGACGTATATTGCATCATTACAATTTTAATTGCAAAATTGCCACTCGCACTCAAAACCGAGCTCTGATAAGTTAGAAAAGATAGAGGGAAAAATGAATGCCAGCGTTGCTATTTTAAATGTCGTTTACAACTATATATGCAGCAGTGACGCCAGGATACATTTCCTGCTGCATAAAAGAGAAAACGAAGAACAATTTTATTCCCTCTCCTTTCTTTCTTCTTTCTTCTAGTTCTCCATTCGTACTCATTTGTGTTCTAGTGTGTGTGTGTGTGTGTGTGTGTGTGTGTGTGTGTGTGTGTGTGTGTGTGTGTGTGTGTGTGTGTGTGTGTGTGTGTGTGTGTGTGTGTGTGTGTGTGTGTGTGTGTGTGTGTGTGTGTGTGTGTGTGTGTGTGTGTGTGTGTGTTTGTGGTGGTGGTGGTGGTGGTGGTGGTGTGTGTACTCGCAGATGGTACAGAAAATCCCAGCGATTGCAAGAAAAATAGGGTGACGTCATCAAGAGGCCATAGGACGCACACAGTAAGCCGATCACCGCCATTTAAGACAATGCCAACACATGTCGTTCGTCTATATATGCTCGCCACTGGCAGACCTTCGTGTGGCGCCAGTTTTCCCGACAACATTCTTACCAATTTTGTGACGCAACCGTTTGTAGTACAGCGCTCCGGGTGTTGTCGTACGATTGCCCGTTGCCGTTGCATACATAGCTTACATGTGCTGCTCAAGCTGGAGGCTAGCTTGCGGCAGAGATTCGAACCGACGAAATATGCACTTTAAATTGTGTGCCTTCCCAGACTCTTTACCCCTTCCCTTAAGACGTGGGTTGAGATATCCACTGAGATGTCATACAGTTACTGCGCCGTTTCCTTTCGTCAAAAAGCAATTTTCGTATCATAATCGTAATGCAACCGTTCGTCCTACAGCGTTCCGGGTGGTGTGACACGTGCGCGTGTGTGCGTGGGTGGGTGCCAGTGCACCCAGGGACGTAAGCAGTGTTAATTAAGCCTCTCCTTAAAATTTTTTCATCAAACCATTTATTTTATTTGTGTATTTCTATTGGATTTAGCATCGCTGGGCACAAATACATAAATATATGGACTTTAAAATTAAAAAAATGCAACCAGTCAACTTTGACGTCATTACCAACGTCACAGGTTTGAGCAAGAGAGTTGGTAAATATTATTTCAACCTGAACTCAAAAAATTTTCTGCGATCAAAGCGTGCTTTGCTGCTTAAAAAAAAAAACGTCAAAATAGCCCGAAAAGGCCGGTCTATTTGATTTTGCTGAGAACAAGAACCGATAGAGCTGTCCTTAGCTGCACTTAAAAAAAACGGGCCTGCTTCCAAGTTGTTTCGTCGGTGAATTCCGTGCCGTATTACCACTGTGTGCCGTAAACTTAGATGCGCTTTCATGGAAACATAATAAAACTGGAGACGCCTCAAATTAATTTATGTTCAACGTCCGTATAACGCGCTAGCCATTTTTCTAGCACATATACAACAGCCCGTAGGCGTTGTTATTCTTTACCGCCATCGCGGCAGCTTCTCGAACATGCAATGATGTGTTCTCGAGGGCTTGTCCCACTCATTAGGAAGCCGTTAACAGGAATCGGGGGCGCGGTTTTCCGCGAACATCTTCTCGCTGTTGTCGCGACACACTTGTTAGCGCTGCCTGTTGCGCGAGCGACGGGGCGAGTAAAGCGGGCGAGCGTGTGGAAGTGGTCCTTACACGATGTTCCTCGCCACTCTGTCAACCTTTATTTGTCATCCACTTGTCTCCGTGCTCGTGGACGAGCTCCCACAAACCCCGAAGGCGAAGGCTAATGGGGGCGTTGAAGAACGTCCAGTGAAAACAATCTCTGCTCTCATCCCCGACTCTTCACCGAAGTATTTTTGACCGTTATTTTTTTTTTCTCCTCCAGCCCTGCTGTCAGTAAGCTGTCTGGGGAGCTCGTCTTAAGCCACGCAAATTAATCTCATTTCTACTGTTTTTTTTGTTTTCCACGAAGCAGAATATATGAAGAGTTGTGGACGGTCCCTGCTCTTAATGACGGGGTGCCAATGGTCACCTAGCAGCGAGATTTCGCGGGACAGAGGGAAAGGGAGAAGTGGATGTCGACGATCACGAGGATGTCGCTATAGTCTCGTCTACGAGAATTTTTATCACTTTAGGACGTGTTCAAGGGTTCCCAAGCTGGTCACACAGGGGTTCCCACAAGTTAGATTGTTACGCTGTTAGCCGCAATAATGGACGGTTCAGTGAACGGCTGTGCACCACTCCCAAGCCGATCTTGAGAGAAGT
The DNA here is from genome assembly GCA_030143305.2 of Amblyomma americanum. Classification (NCBI taxonomy): domain Eukaryota; kingdom Metazoa; phylum Arthropoda; class Arachnida; order Ixodida; family Ixodidae; genus Amblyomma; species Amblyomma americanum. Next base: position 113,296 of record JARKHS020021913.1, read on the forward strand.
GCCCGAGATTCGCTGGATAGCTTGACTAAAGAAAAATAAATTCTCGTCGAAGCTTGACATTTTCTATCGCTGGCCAGAGAATGCCCCGAGATGTCCGACGCGAATTACGTTTTTCATAGGGACGTCCCCAGAACTCCGCGACAATGCGGCGAATTCAGACATTTCATAGAACTGCTGCTGTGTTTATTCTGCCTGGAATGTAAATTCCTTGCTACCCCCCCCCCCCCCCCTCTTATTTTATTGTTTTGTGTTTCACTACCTCAAATTCTCGTAAACGTGCCGATTCTGATACCACAGGTGCCATGCGATGAACGCAAGGATAAATTTTCTTTTTCTAAAGTTTCTGCCATGACTACAAAAAACGGACTTGAATTGTTCAACATCACGCACATATATACTGTTTCGCGTATTGTACATAATGTATACGTGTGGCACTGCTCGACGTCCGGAGCAGTCCGACGGCAATTATTAGTGCGAATGCAATATTCCGATTAGTGAACCCCGAGCAAAATCTTGTGACGTTTGTGGTTGTGTACCACGTGAAATAAATAAATAAAAGTACATCAAATAAATAGCCGCGACTGGGATTCGAACCGCGGCAACGCGAACAGATCAGCTTCGCTGGCCACTGCACGAAAGCACTGTGCTATCGCCGCAGCCAATGTGTGTTTCGCATCGTCTTCTTCCGCAACTAATACTGCTGTCGAACTAATACTCGCGCTCTGCGCTATGCGGTGGTAGTGAAAAAGATGTGCGCTGCATGCTTTGGCGTGCACAACGTCGTGACAGAAACATGATACTAGAGCAACACGCGTAGACGTTGACGACGTTGCTGCAGGAACGCGGCACTGGAGCATAGGCAGGCCGGCGTACATTGGCTAAATTAGAATTGGCGACGAAAAAGTTCAAAACGCGCATAACTGGCTACCTGGCTCAGTGGACACCTCAATCGCGTTTTCACGTACGTGGCGGTGGCGTTCACCTACAAAAAACTGTGCTTCCGCACAGTATTTCGTTCGTAGCAATGCTAAAGAGCCAGCCATTTTTTGACTGGCGCCCATGACGTTATGGTTGATCTCCATGCACCTGCTAGCCTAATATCCTAGCGTTGTGGTACACTGTAGCAGGGGGCGGGCAGGAGCAAGGAGATTAACCACGGATTAACCGGATTTACCGCGACATCACTGCAATCGGTCAACGCCAGAGGCCGGGTTTGAAAAGCAACGGCCGTTTCGTTCTTTAGCTGCGTCCGACTGTACATAATTCATTCAGGCGCGCCCCTGTAAACACTCGACTGCTGTCACATCACTCAGAATTATGCTCTTTTCGTCATTCGCCTAACGATCAGTGTTGAGAGGCCGGCAAAGTTGTTGGTAGTTTTTACCGAAGGACATGTTCTCGAGTAAAATATCTGTTTATCCTTGTTGGTTCATACTTGAACCATAAGCGGGCAGCGCAAAAAACGACACGGAACACAGCAGGAACACAGTAGACAGGACGGCCGCTGACTTCTAACGAACTCCGAACCTTGGAGGTGTCTGCATGGTCCGGCCAGGCATTTCACGTTGTCACGCAGGTAGTGCCCGACATGCACCGGCCGTGTGCTTTTGTCGGAAAGTATGGTTCTGAGAGGGCATTCTGGTTTGTGAGTTTTTCTTGTGAAAAATATTGCCAGGCTTTGTTCCCTCTACTCTTTACTCAACGATCTAAGTGGCACTGCTTAGCATGGCAATTAAGTGCCACCGATTTCTTTTTAGCTGCTCGAAAATGCCTGGGCTTGAAATTCTTGTTAGTGACAGCCATTGCCATTGCATTAAAGGTGTCTCGCGGCATTACAACATCCCCCCCTCCCCCCCACTTAGCATCACAACTTATTTGTCTGACCGCAAAACAGCCCCATTATTCTGTTCTGACGAAACACGGGACGCCGACCAGTGAAAAAAAAAAAAAAGATTTGTATTGATGTTTGTATTGATTATGGCAAATCTATTTTTTCACTGCTCGGCGTCCCGTCTTTCGTCAAAATGTATCTCCCCCCACGACCAGGCGGGATTCCGTCACAATCTCAATTTCATTATTCTGTTTTAAATAAATAACTTTTACAGTGGTGGAGGTACTTTACATTCAAGACTCACATTGCGAATGACGCAGTCCACACCATCCCTGATGGGCCGGTTATTGTCTTGGTCACGGGATCTGTCTGCCCACTCCCTAACCATGGCCAGCATATGTGGTCTGTTGGACAATGGTTCGTCCATATTTTGCAGTTGAAGTTTATTCCTTTCTTACAAAGGAGAAGCCGGGACTAGTTAGTTAGCAGTCAGCGCCGTCCTGTCTTCTGTGTTACTGCTGTGTTCCGTTCTGTTTTTTTTTTTTTTTGCGCCCTGCCTTCTTATGATACAAAAGACAGTCCTACGATTTTCTGCATTCAGAAATAGGTTAGAGGAGAACACCCTCCCCCCCCCCCTCCCCCCCTCATCCTGCCCCTTTGTTTGGTGTTAGAAAATGGTGGTATGTTGCTCGTATTCGTCTTGCCCCTTACCCAAGGCTGGTATGTCTTGTTGACCAGGCAGTATATGCTGTTACATCAGGCGTGCACTCCGCCTGGGAGGGAACTTGTGCCGATATATCTTATAGAACCAAGCCAACCGTAGCTCAGCGTGAGAGGCGTTTGTTGTTGCAAGGGTTACATAATGATTTGCAAAAGAGAAATGTGAACCTCAACGACAAATTCCCGTTTAAGCTTGTTTGCAGCAAGCATAATAATAACTTACAGTACAAAACCAATGAAGGTGGAAATGCCCAAAGTTCAAGAAGCTCCCAGTCTCGGCCTGGACAACAGACCAATTCCAAGGCTTCTGGTTTAAAGCATCGGTGTGTAACCGTTTGGTTACAAATAACCAGTCATCAGTCACGCAATATGGAGATGTGCTCACCAAGCATTTCATGCTTCGACCATGGATCTCGCCATTGCTGTGACTCCGCAACCCAGCAAAACAACAAAGATATAATTAAAAATAATTAGATAACCATCAACAGTGCCATCCATCTTATATGGCACAGTTGCCACTCGCACAGCACACGGGCGCCGTTTGCGTTTCGCCAATGAAAATTGGTTTTCGAGGAGGCGCAGTAACAGTCTCACATTTTGGTGCACACTCGAACTGCGTGGTAAGAGGAGGGGTAAAGGAGGGAGTGAAAGAAGAAAGGAAGGAAGAGGTGCTGTAGTGGAGGGCTCCGGAATAATTTCGATCGCCTGGGGGCCTTTGACGTGCACTGACATTGCACAGCACACGGGCGCCTTTTGCATTTCGCCTCCATCGAAATGCGTCCTCCGCGGCTGGGTTCGAACCCGGGAACTCCTGCTCAGTAACCGAGCGCCATATGTAGAGGTAGCTTTACACGTTACCATGATTAGAGTGTTGCGTTCCTTTAAAGCCCAGTCTACCCCTGCTCTCCAGCAGTGATTATCCTGTGCTCAGGTGCACCTGCGCGTCTCTGCGTGCTTCGAACCTCGTGAAAGCGGCCAATATCCCTTGTACAGCATACGCTTTAAAACAAATGAATACAACTCACTTTTCAGCCAGGAGCAACCAACGAAAAGGGAACAAGCAGCCGGCCCAGTTCCGAGAACATGGCTTCTCTTTCTTGCTCAGAATCAGGAACCATGTTCTCAAAGACTGCAGAAACTGGGTGACCTTAATGTGTCTGGCGTCTTCATACTTTCACCCCTCCCCCCCCCCTCCCCTCGATAACGTCCCTTCTGTTGAGATGCCGATCCCTCTGACAGTAATGGCCGGGGGTCTCTGCGCGTATCTGTCCCAATGCCCTCACGTAAGCGCAAATGCGACCCTCCTACCTTCTTTTTCTTGCGAAGCTCGGAGAAGGGTCACCGAACATTTTGACCAGCCGTAAAATGCGCCATCGATGCGTTCCTGACGGCCGCAGATGTCAAACACTTAATCTGCCGAGCTCATGACGTTAAAGTATTTCAAGCGCAATTAGTGACTTAAAAGTTTGACTCTCAGTCCTCCGTACCCCATACCTTGGTTAGAGGGCCAAAAGTGGCACACTGCGTATGGTCAGCAGATCAACTCGGCAGTGTTCTCCTATCATTGGTATGAAGGTGATCGCTTGATCACACAGTGGTGACGTCATTGATGTGACATCATGCGCTTGCGCTTGACTGGTGTCTTTCACTGTTCTGCGGGACATTCCGGCGTCGTGGGAGTGCGCGGTAGTGCGTATCGACCTCTGATAATAAGAGTAGCCCCAATGCGTTCTTATCCGCAAAACCTGCGAAGTTTACATGTTGCTGGAAAAGAAAAGAAAAATGTAACGGGCAGCGCAGGGGTAAAGGAAACGGGAGCCAGCGAAGAAAACCGCCTTGTAAACACTGAACCCACACTGATTCGATGCCAGTGGGAGAGTGATCCAGTCCAGGCCCTTCCAGGAGCTGTCGCGAGCTGGGCGACCCAGGGCGGCGTATTCGAGCGAAACGTCAGTTTAGCGAGCGCGTCCATCATATCGGTCAATTAACTTGTCACGCGCGCAGCGCCGCCCAAGCCGCGCACGCGCGCGTGGTTTGTAACGGGGCCCGCGCAGCCCTAATTAGCCGCCGCTGCCGCCTGGCGTGGCAGTGACACTTTGCTACACGCCGTTGCTGCTCGGCTGTCTGCGGGGGCCGACCGTACTGGAGAATGGAGAACCGCAAGGGGTTCGTTTGCGGCCGCCCTTCGCCATAGCGGTTCCAGTTTGGTGTTCGACCAGTTTTTAATGTAGAATGCACTTAAGACGTGTTTTCCAGTTTTCGGGTGGAAGATGTTCTGAATGTGCCAGCACTTCGAGTACGCATAAGAGAGTAAAAAATGCATCTAAAGGGTCGCAAATGGTGTTTATGTGAAGTTATTTCTCATCATTATCTAAAGGTGTAGTTTTTAAGTCACTGATTATCATTCAATTACTGAGGCTGGATAATTAAGACGTGTTGGTGATAGTGAGAATGCGCGTTCAAAGCCATTCTAGGAAAATGACACATACATCATCATCATTATCATCACAATCACCACCAACATCGCCACTGCTGGTCTCGTGAACGAAACGCATTCTGCAGTAGAAAGACTATCAACGGGAGCGAATCGGACTGCAAGTTCTCCGTGACACTGCTCAGTTCAGCATCACGTAATTTGCGACTGATTGATGCAAAAAGGAACTCCTCTCGAATACAGGATTTTGGGCATGTTGAATAGGATACTCATACTACTGCAGCGCCAAAGAAAGTGTTCACTAGGGAAAACTCATTACAGGACACAATGGAGGCCACATTAGCAGCTTCCGTCTGTGTCTGACGTGTCTTCGGTTCTGAACATTTCTTTTGCGTTGTGTATAGAGAATTCCTATCCTACATGAGCTAAACTACATGGAGCTGAACTACTGGCACGGCAAACAATGAAAATAGAGAGAGGCAGAGCACGGAGAGAAAAAGACGGAAAAAGTTATTTTAAAAAAGTTAACGTCACGATTGAGGAATGGAACTCGACATTTAACGACAGCCAGTGCCGAAGTAGAATGTATATTTAGGTCGGCAGCCGGAAACGCATCTTGCAGCGCTGTGTCAAGCCGACCTTAATGTCTCGTGGTCGTCTCTAAACTGCGGATGGTCGCACGCAGAGGAACTGAAACCAAAGTTAGAAAACTGCTTGTTTTCGCTGACTTCTGACGCCTCCTTACTTCGGCTTGCGCGGTACCATTGACACTGAAGCCGCCTTGTCACAGCTTCACCAGCACGCGCTTCGGGACCATCACTTCGTACCACCTTACAAAAGCTAGTGCAGCACTACAGTCTATCATTGCCGGCTTGCCCATGGCATGCCAGCGGGCGCTGGCACGAGCCACGAGGGGAAAGCTCTGTGCGAGGGGAAAGCACGAGAGGCCGCCGGGCGCCCAACGAAGCTAGAGTCACTGGAAAGTTTTTCCAGTGACTCTAAACGAAGCTCTTCCCCTCTCCTCCTCTTCCCTTCTCTTCCTCTCTCTCTTAAACTCCGCTTTGCGGGTTTCGACGAGACCGTGGTCTCGGGAACTGAGGCGCTAACAGCTCTCGCTGTAGAAGAAAAAAATCATAAAGCGTTGTCTGGGGTAAAGGCTTCTACAGCTGTTCGTATGTTGTGCGCTATATGTATACGGTAACACAGACCTCTGGAGGAAACGAGGTCCAGAAGTAGATGAAGTTGCGATGTAGGGGACGAATGCTCACACACTCGTCTACCCAAAGGCTCTCCTTACAAGGCCTGGTGCTGAGACCGACGCTGTGATGTACATAGCAGGCTCGATTCCCGGCCGCGAAATGCGCAAACTCGTGGGGAATGAGAGTAGGTCCACTTTAAGAGCCGAAGGTAACCAAAGTTTACACGCACGCGTGCCTAATTGCACCAAAGGAGCTTCGGCTAACAGGAAGAGAGAGCTGGGAAAGTTGGCGAGAAACCATGACGAAAAAAAAAGCACACTTTGTTGCCCTTCGTCTTGCCCGTAAGACCACCTTTTTTCATGCCTTTTCATTTTTACGTAACAGAGCTTCAGCCTTTAACCCTTTTCAGGCACCATGTGTACCTGGCGAACTCGCAGCTTTTTCTGAGAATGTGCTGCACCTAGCAGTGATTTCTTTCTTTCAGGATAACTTGCGACATGTCATATGACAATAACGGGGCTCAGTTATGTTTTGTAGCAAACGGAGTATATAATACTTCTCCAAACAATGAGCTTGGTAGCGCGTCCTTCGGCATTCTCCTGTGGACAGATTTTGTCTCAATTTTTACCCCATGCTTATAGCGTTACATGCATCTTTGAAAAAAAAAAGTTATGCGAGGCCCTGATTCTGTGTGCTCACTCGAAAATTGAAGTATTTCGATGATAAAATTCCCCCGTGTGACTCTTGGTACAGAAAAATGTACGTGCGTGCAAAAAAAATGACCACTGTTATTTTTCGTTTCAGTTTGGTTTATTGGTTTTCAGTAAGCCTGCATGGACTGTTTAGGCGGCAAAATAATTGTTTTCAGGCGAGCGGCGCTTGAAAAGGTTATGCACATATCATTTTTTCTTTTCAAGCGCACTTTCCTGGACATCCGCAACTAGCCCCGTCTGTTCGTTGTAAGTAGCGAATAACACAAATAGAGGGTTATTCTAAACTTGTAATTTTGGAACAATCTGAGTCCCGAGAGATTCTGAGCGAACTTTGTGATAATCAAGGTCGACTTTTCCTCATAGCTGCTAAATCTGACCTTTCAAAGGCTTCTTGTCCTCACATAGACTATTTCCGAGGGCCATAGAAAATAGATGGGATGGGCCGAACATTCGAAATGCCCGCGGTAATTTTGAGTGTTCAGCGCCACACGGAACGTGGTGGCAGCGGTGAAAACTAGAAGTGTCTGTCCAGATTTTCTGGGCTTGTTTCAAGACGATGCAGCCGTAACATGTCGAGCAGGTCTCTAGACCAATTTCGATACAGCGTTTAAAAATTCTCTCTGAGTGGCAGCATCAGTTGCTTAGAGAACTTCAGTTAAAATTCGGCTTGCGGGAAACCCCTTGCGCTGGTAACTGCTTGTTTCTGCAACTGCCCTGTCTGTTTTCAATCACACATGACCACCACCCTAAGATAAACGTGTTTCAGTACTTCCAAGCCAACACTAGGTCGTTGGTATGAAACCGCATGGAAGAAAATGCAGCACAGAACTTCTGACCATAGCCCATTTCTAGTTCAGCATTGTCGCGCTCCAGAATTTAAACACCTGAAGAGCAAGTTTGGGATACTATGGTTAACTACTAATACTAATACTATGGTTAAGCAGCGGCAGCACTGGTTTCTTTGGAATTTTGTTGCATTTGAAAAAAAAAATACAACCGTCCTTAAGTTATCGGCAACAAATTTTAGTTCCATCTAATGTGTAATGAAATGCCACCTCTTAATAAACTTCGTTCTTGTTTTCACAATTGTAATGCAATTAAGATAATAAAATTACAGTGACAATTACAAATATAGATACGTGACAAGACGAGATCAAAATTCTGTAAATGTCACCTACTAGATACCGAAAGCTACCGAGAGCAACTCATACTACGCGCCGCGCGATTTTATAGAGGACACTTTTACAATAGTTTTATATACAATGCAACCATTATAGTATATGCGATATTAATTTTTGAGGATTAAGATCTGAAACTGCTGTAGTTACGGACAGTGTATGTTGTCGCAACAACCCCGCAGTGTTCAGAGAAACGAAGTTCCAGAAACTCAAATTCTGGACTTTCCAGCAATTTCTTATAGAAATTAAAGGCTTGGACAAAGATTCTGCTACCTCCAAACATTATTTTTTTTTCTTTCGAGTTACCATTTAGGAGTAGTGTTTCTATGCGCAAGCATTGCTGCGCTACATTTATGAAATATAGGCCCGATCGAAACCTACGGTTACGAGATTTCCGCCGATATTAATTACGTGAAATTATGACCGCAAAAATGTTGTCTTATTAGCCTCGGGCTTAAAATCGTCTTTGTCGGCGGGTTTTATATCGCAGGTATTCCAAACAGCGCAGCTTACAGAATTGTTGTCAAAGAAGAAAATGAAAGAAAAGCGTTTTAAACTTATTTCCTTCCTTTAAGTTCTCGACTACTCGGCGAGCTACGTAATTGTACGAATTTATAGTAGAGGTGTTAGCAAAAACTAGGGCCACCGCATCGCGCAAATTTCGTCTTGCCGATACGGATCGTGCGCCTTGCATATCATATGGCCTATGCGTCGTTGTTATCTGGCTACGGAAACTTCTCCTCAAGATTCATATAGGAAAGCATGAATAACAGCTTGCCGGTATCCCTCATAAGAAAAAATAATATAACATTTGCTTTCTGTCTCACACGTGGGGCTGAAATGTGGAAGCTAACGAAAAAGCTTGAAATTACATTCCGTGCAGTGCCTGCTGCGAGCTATGGAACGGAAAATGAAAGGATGACGTTGATAGACAGGAAGAGGGCGGCAGAGATTAGAAAGCAAAGTGGGGTTAGGGATTTCCAAGGGAAGACAAAGAGGAAGAGAAAGTGGCTATATAAATGTGATATTGATTAACTGACTGTGATTAACTCGTATACCCGTGTACAGCAGGTGCCTAGGTTCGTCATACGGTATTTCTTACACGGCGTGTTTTCATCACTGTGCCTATTGCAGCACTTCACACTTACGCTTACTTTCGGAGCTGAAATAAGCCGTAAATTTTCGGTGTGCTACGACCAGAGTTGAGCGCAAGCTCAAGCTTTCAGTTAAGAATACTTACTTTTCTGAATGCTTTGCGTCGAAAGTAATGTCTTTTGGCTGCGTGGCCGTTCATTATTTTCGTGTATGCTCTCTAAGGTGCTATATTTTCGCAGCATGAGGGCCCCTTATATCCTTGAAACTGTGCCTTGAGGTACGCTCAGTTGAAAACGTCACAGCACAGGACATGAAAGGCGGTTTACTGCCATCACTCCATTCAGAGCAGCACCGTTGAAAATCATTTCTGGCCAGATTTTTTTCAAAAGACGGTGTCTCAACACTTGCGCTCCGCAGAGGAAGCACTCATATACGGGGGTGTCTTCGTGTCATCAAAGACCGTAGCGCTTTGATGGCGGAAACGAAGAACGCGAAAACTTCCCTTGGTTTCTGCTGCCCGTCTGCAAAAGTCCATTAGCGCGGATCACGCTCGCGCTTACAGGCCGACCTTCGTGTAAATATCTCGAGCTTGGCATGAGCTTCTGAATTTTTGGAGGCTTTTATGTGAGTGAAGGTGGGCCCTTTCTGTGAATGCGACGCAAGTCCCCGGTCTCTACTGCTTCTGCTTGCGGCAAGTTTGCAAAACAACGAGGCGCTTCTGTTAGATAGAGCGGGAAGAAGTTTAGCTGCACCAAATTTGGGGCGAGAAGAGGTGTCACCTGTGAGCTGGAGGTGTGAACGTATGTTCACTGACTACTGACAAGACTACTGACAAGACTACTGACAAGAAGTTCTGCCAATGTGTGGCAAGATTCGGAGTGTTAAAAGCACTGTTAAGGGCAGTGAGCTAGAGGTGACAATCAGTGTGGAGAAGACAAGTTTAGGCTCAAATAGTGAGCAGGTTCCCTCCCTGTGTCTCATCTTCAGAGAGTTGGGGGCGCTGTGAGCGCTATCCAAAGCGTCGAACGCCCAGGCTCTCTATATCCAACGTGGGCTGAAGTTATCATTTGGCTCCGATTGTGGCGTTAGAGGAACGTTGTGCGCCGGGCCACAGTAGGGTGGACGTTCACGGAATCAGAGAAATGCGGTGCCCTTTCAACAGAAGCCCAAACAAGCATACAGTCGATGTTGGCGTTAGGGTCCAGACACTGTAAGCAGTCGGCGCGAACGCTATACGGTATATAATTATTCTGGAAATTTGAAATCGGTCCTTCTGTAAGCCTGCCTCACTCCGTATAGTTCGGGCAGTTTTCTTAACAAAACCACCACTAATTATGTCATTAAACACCTCCCCATAGTTCCCCACTAGGAACAGCGCAGCCTGTAGGAGTGCCCCTTATTGATTATACAAACCTGCGGGTAAGTCAGGCCTGACTTTTTTTGTTGCTATGTTTCAGTCAGCCGAGATGCGATTGCTCTCACCACCAGCACTCCAAGGTACGGCATCGGGTGTCGATATTAACGTGACAGCATTATGGATCCCGTTGTGCAGAAAATCCGGTGTTGTCGGTGTTCTCGTTGGCGTTGTGAGCGAAAAATAAGGTGGCCTAGGGTGGCCCAGGTGGCCACCTCGCGGAGAAGCAACCTAGATGGACCACCTAGGTCACGTGACCTTGTGGCCATCATACCAACCTGCCCACCGGATAATGAGCAAACTGACCACCGCGGAGGTTGGCAGTTAAATCAAGGATTGGTCGTGAGAGGTTGCTCGGGAAGGGCAACCTGGGTCTTACAAGCCCCACAGGGGGCAGCACCTGCCCTCGCAGGGCAGTGGCGCATACCTTAACCGCTGCACCTCTGCGGAAGGAGTTGTATGAGGACTCCCTGGGACCTATGAATGTAAAGTTGAGACTGACCAATTCCGCGTATATGGGCATTCGCTCATTAACGCTATCGCGTCATACCCTTAAGGTGGGTGTCCCCTCCAATTTTGAGCTTAGCCGCATGCTGGAGCCTCAAAGAATAAAAACGCTGCCAGCAAAGACTCCGAGAAGAGTGTTGTCCTGCGGCCAGCTGTCGGCAAAAAGTGGGCAGAACCGCTACTCTATGATTGCTCATTCCGGACCAGCGCATCTGTACATTTAAAACTAGGAAAACATAGCTAAAGTGATGTATAGACACGTCATTCTAATCATATGTTTACTTCTCTGTAATGATGTGAAGGACATTTTAACACATGGAACATCAAGTGGTATTCGCCTATGACAGCTAAATAATTTAGAAGTGAATTTCTTTTGTTATGCTGTTTCGGTTTCATCAACCAATCAACCAAACTGGCTGCGAGGTGTAAGAATTTAAGTCAAGTCAGTCATGAAAAAAAATGCAATACAATAGCTGATGCGGCGTTTGTTGTCGTTCCAGCTCTTGAAGCAGGCTGGCTTAAGCGTTATAGCGAATTAAACTATGTATCAGCAATTATGTTGTTACTTTTTTCATGCTCCACATGACGTATACGGACCTTCGACGTCAAAGTCATCGCTTAGCTGTTGAAACGGAAACAGCATGATGAAGACATTCAGTTCTAGTATGTTTGGCGGTCGTCGAAAAATACTAATTCGTACACTTGATTTCAGTTTCGAAAGGTGGGTGCCGCCGTGTTTATTTTGCCCGAACGCCGCCTACCGCCGAAGCCATCAAGAGCTTACAAAATGCAGCCCGTGGGTTGGTTTCGTGTGAGATGTGTTTGTGTAGGAGTACTCAACCATCTCCTGGACTAAGCACTCTGGGCTGGCTGCCCATATTCTCCGTAGGGATTAACCTTTCTGGACTACCGTTTGCTTACCTGGGGTGATTCATTAGGTGGTGAGCAATAAAATTTCACCTTCCTTTGTACTTTGCCCCACAGCTTTGAGGCTCACAACCACCAGTCATAACAACAAAATTCCACGGACTTACCAAGCAGAATTTTTTTTTTCGCGCCGGACCTGCGCTTAGCAGTGATGGGATTTGGTCCCTTGTCCGTCCAGTGCAGTGCGCGGTTTCGTTTCACGCTGCGGCGTTGAGCGGTAGTTTTTCGTGCGTGTCCCATTTCCCTCCCTCGTGTCTCGCGTGTGCCGGGTTCATTTTGTGAATGTGGTGTTGAGCGAGTGTTGAGCGCATGTATCACCTTCCTTCCCTTAAATTCCTCGTGAAAGCGCTCTCTCTCTCCCGCGCCTCCTCGTCTGGCCTATCACTCGTGCAGTGCTGTACGATAGTGCGTGTGCGTGTTAGTGCGTCATCACAACCATGGAATCGTCTTCATCTGCTATCAATATGAGCCCTCCCTGCACTGCCCAAGTCCATCGGCGCTCATTCACACGTCTCCGTTGTGAGATCCAGCGTATAGTGCCAGTGCGGGATGTGGTGTGCAAATGTTTCTTCGTCACCCCCGACACAGCGTCTTCTGAAGGCCACGTGCACCATAGGCCAACCACCGCCTCCATCGTCCACACAGCCTGATACCTCTTTTAGCTCGGATGAAGAGCCCCTCCTACCCCACCCTTCCCTTGTTGTCACTCGGCAATGCGCAAAGCGGCAGACTTCCGGCGCACCCCTTGTCCTCTCTCTGCCCTCTCATTAAATAAGGGGCAAAAGAGAAAGGTTAAGAAGAGCTCGTCCAAAAGCGTTGGAGACACACAGCAGCCAGCTGTCCACAAACCTTAGCAATCCTCTACTGAAGTCATCCCGCCTACCTCCAATGAATCTCAGCCTCACACTGCTTGAGAAGAGGCAAGTCCCCCCAGCTCTTCTGCTGAGGCGACCGCCCATAAAGCCCTCTCCTGCCAACAGCAGGCGGCCGCAAAATCTCCTTCCACTCCTACATCTCCCTTCCCACCGTCTGGGTCTCCAAGTAAGAATTTTCAGGCCGCGCAGGAACACCACGTCTTTCCTGACGACCAGAGACGATTGGAGCTCACGGACTCTAACTTCGCGCTACTGAGAGAGAGCCTCCCGCCTGCATCCAATAAAGCCACTCACCCGTCTGACACCTAGCAAGGCACCTGGGTTCAAGCGTGCAGCTAAGCTTGTCCTCTCAAGCTATCCACAAAAAGAAGAACTACAGTACTCTTTAAGCCAAATGGTCCTCAGGTCCCATGTGAAAGAAGGCATGTAAGCATTCTTGTTAGCACAACCACGTGTTGCAGAAGTCCGTGTCAGCCTCAGCCGGAACATCACAGCGGCAGACGTCTGGCAACGCCTCTGTCAAACATCTCTCGCTCCAGACACTGCGCAACGTACCGGTTATCGCTTTCGAAACAAGGGAAACACTCTGGCTCCCTTGGGGCACCGCACGGCGTCGACGCCATCATATAGAAACATCTGCAGTAGCCCAACCCCTGGAAACCGAGGTTGATATCTTCAGTCTTCGCAGAGCTGGGCGAATGTTCATCGTAGATCTCTCCTCCAGTAGCTGTCTACCTCTCGGCAGTGCGGCATCCAGACCGTCCGCAACCGTTTCGCGGGCTATAACCACGTGCCTACCTCGTGCGAAAACCATCCTCCATACTTCAAGTGCAGCCGCATGCAGCTGTCCAAGTCCTGCCGTTCCTATTACTACAGTGGTCCTCACCCTGCTACAGACCCTCCTGCCCTGTTTTACCAGAAAGAAATCAAAATTTTTACTGCTCTCAGGAGCACCGAAGATGTGGCTCAGTGCAGGAAAATCCTCACTGCTAACAGCGCCAACGAACTGTCTTCTTTTTTTATAGTACTGCTTCCCGCCATGAAACCTCCTCCCCTGGGGTAGTGCCAGCATCCACTCGACCATCCACCCTGGTGCTGTAGCAAAATGCCCCCCCCCCCCCTCCCCCAGTAGCCCCACCTCCCAGGCAGCTGTCTCTACAGCTCTTGCTAGCCCTCACTCTACAACGACAAAAAGCGGATCGGCTCATTCGAGCAACCAAATGATCCACTACACCTAGTCTAACACAAGCCGGAACACACCGCGCAACCTTGCTCTCAGCGCAGCATTAATGGTCGCCGTCCGACCCCTTGTGGTTCATCTTCCGCAAGAATTGCCTGAGCGGCTCCTCTGCGAAGCGGCCCTTGCAGCACAGATGCCTCCTTCAAACCAGCATGGATAAGAGGCGACAAGGTGGTCCTCGAATCCTTCAGTGGAATGCCAGCCATTAGCGTCCTCGTCATGGTGATCTTGCGGAACTTGCGGATCCTTGGGGGGAACTTTGATTTCCATGTCCGCGCTTTACAAGAGCTACACACTCATGTGGCCTGCCTACGTTTACCTGGTTTCGTTGCCTATGCCAGCGTCACCATCTGCACCCTGCAGGACTGGGACAGTGTTCCATGGCCGCTGCCCTGTTCACCACCAGGGTGGTCCCTGCAGTGCCGTTCACGCGCGCGCCTCACTCCCGCACTCTGTCATCGATCTCGGCGACCTTGCGAGTGGCCCCCTTGAGTGTTGTGCTGTGTGCATCCGCGTTGGCATCTCCGACACCTCTTTCGCTTCTACTTATGTCGTACCCAATTTTTACTGTCCCGTACATGCCGTGTGTCCTTCCTTCGTTGCCGTCGCTGCATTTTTGCTCACTTTGCGGTTGGGTAAATAGTTCGTGTCACTGCTTCAATTCATGCCATGCTCTGCAGATCCGATTAGTATTTTCGTATTAGCGGCGTGTTCGTGGACACGTGGGGTGGCGAAACGAAGTTGTGGCCAAATTGGGGCAGCCTCTACATCGTGGGCTATTAAATTCAATCAGCCTTGACCTAACCATCCAAAAGTCAAGTCTCCTAAAATTATGTATAGAGTAGTTGGTAGGCTAGGCGCTGTGCTTCGTTTCGCGCCCGAGATTAAGCATAGACAATGGGTTTCATTCTGTCTGCATTTTACTCACAAAGTGTGCTGAACATATGCATAAGCTTGTTTTTGGCGCAAGTGTTTTCTGTTCACCAGAGACAACCACTGCCGATGTAACTCGGGTCCGGCGGGAAAGTACTGAAGAAATTGACATCGCAGAAGCACTGAGACCTCGGCATAACATGGTGCGCGTGCATACTGGCGGCGTTTTTTTTTCTTCTATACTTGTTGACTATTGCCGCAGGCCGTAATAAAGCATTAATGTCTAGAGGACACTGGCATTGCATACAACATTGCAGCTTTTGTTATATGTATACGCAAGCACGCATTTGACCGGTGGCTAAGGAGCCGGGCGTTGCTCCACGCGCCGGATTAACAGTCCAGGGGAGGATGGCAACAGTGGGGTGTTGCGCAGCGCACGTGTTTGAGAGCATTTCTCCCTCTCCTGCCCGCTCCTCGTAAAATGGGGTAATGCATCAGTTGAAAGAACAAAAAAAAAACGCAAGCAAAAATTTGGTGTCTATACTCCTTTAACAAGTTAAGAGGGGAAAATAACAAAGAAAAAGCGTATTCTGCTGGTGTTTTCGCAGCGGTTTTGTTATGCCAGACAACTTATAGCGAAGTCTCCCTTTCCTTCGTTCGTTCTTCCAGCGTTGTCAACGTTAGTGCTTTGTGTAGAGAGGTTGGTGTCGCTCGCGATTTGTGTCCTCAGGCACCTCGAAGCGCGCTCACGCTCCTGACAGTTCTGTGGTTGCTAAGCGCTTACTCCGAAACGTCTTTGTTGAAAGTAAATAGCGTGCGTAAATCATGCCGCAACTAACCCCCCCCCCCCCCCCCCCCCCGTTCCACACTTTTCACTTCCCCCCTACCCTTGCGGCTATGTAACCGAGCGGGCGATCCGTGGTTCGGGGCGTGTTTCCAGAACAGCACGTACTGAGCGATCTGAGCTAGAAGGCGTGAGCAAGCGCGCCTGCCTTCATTCGCGGAGTTTGAGGGGAGGGTAGGTTGTGCGGTGGGAAAGTCTCAGAGGGCGAGGAAGAGGAGGCCTTGTGGCTTGTTTGTGGGTGAGGAGGCCGTGCGGTTGTCGTCGTCGGCGTGACTACATCGGTGATGGAAACGGGTTCGCGGAAGTCACTGCGAGTGCTGGAGACATGTAGTCCTACTCCCCCCCCCCCCCCCTTCCTCCTCAGACCCCCCCCCCCCCACCCTCCCACCTTTGCTGATGCGACCGTTGAGCGACAGGCGTCTGCGAAGGAGCTGAAAAGGGAACAGAAGAAAAGAAAATGAAACTAAACAGTGCGAAAGAGAAAGACCTTCGCGGGAATCGTGATGTTTCTCTCTGCTTCGTCTCCAAAGCTCGAAATTTTGAGAAAACGGGCTACGAGCCGAGCTGTGCGCTTGAAAGGCGTTGGTCCGAACGTCTGTTTTGTTCCGCGCGTTTCTTCCATTCTTTCCAGTTTTTTTCTCTTGCGTGTGTTTTCTTTGAGCCGAGTCAAACGTGTTTAAAGGGCTCTGTTCGAAGGACGACACAAAGTGTCGCGAGCTAAGTGTGCGTTGATATTGCCAACTCCTTGCGCATTTGGCGTCCCCATAAAGACCGATGCTGGAGTTAAGCGCCTCCTGGCGAAGAAATATCAGCCAGCACATGCGCGTTGACCTTGGTCCGTGATTAGACCCTACTTCGCCTTTCTCATTTTGACTGTACAAACGAAACACGCCATTTTCCGCCTTCAGCCTCTTCTCCAAACGAAACTTCGGGGATTCGCTGTGAGGATGCTTTGTAGTGTACCCGACTTAATAAAAAAAAAGCATTTGCCCAGTTTACGGTGAAGGTTACAAAGCACATGGTGAAGATACCTAATTCATGGCCAGAAGGAAGCGTTCACGATATATTGCTGCTTACGAGAAGTTCAGCCGGTCAGGAAGAACAGAAAACTGGGCGAGTTGGTGTAGATTCATGTGTCATGTGTCACGCGGTGCTGAAGAGACGACGAAGAGGTTATGAGACGTGGAAGAAGATGTGAGGGAAACAACAACAACAACAACAACAACAACAACAACAACAACAACAACAACAACAACAACAACAACAACAACAACAACAACAACAACAACAACAACAACAACAACAACAACAACACAACAACAACAACAACAACAACAACAACAAGAGGCTCGCCATCTTTGCGCTAGCGCACCGGGCTCAGGTCGACTCACCCCTGTAAATAAACTCGTATAGTGTTATAGAAACGCGAAGAAACGGTGATTTGCGCAAAGCCGCAACGCAACACAGGCTTCTAAAATAAAAATTTGGTCAGTCTTCGAGATCTCGACGACTTGCTATTACGTAAACTTGGGGGTTGAAAGTTTGCTGGAGGCGACGTATTTCTTACGTGTCCCGGTAACGCGTCAGTTAAAAAGCTTTTGGTTCACAACAACTAACTTGCTTCGACACTAAATGGGCCCATTAGTCTTCGGTCTCAGCTGGGTCTCAGTAAGGGATCACAGCAGTGCACGTGCAGTGCACGTGTTACGAAAATCTTTAAGACTCGCTCTGAGCGCCTCACAAAGTTTGATTTATTAACAGGCCTGCATGGTTCTCAGAATATGTTTAATCGGTGATATGTACAAGCAGCGCCATACGTGTGCCATGAATGTCTCTCTGGGTCGGAAGATAAGCCAAGCCGAACAAGACCTCCAAGACCCAGCTCGCTTGCGTGACGTATCCAGCCCCGCAACACTCTGCGCCGGTTCTAAGTTTCTCTTATCGCGTTTTCGCGGCACGTTCACACCGCCGGGTGTCGGACAGCCGCGACGCTTTTACGCGAAATGGTGCGCCCACGCCCTGATAAGGAGACCGGAGGGGTGAAGAACTACAAAAAAAAAAAAGAAAGAAAACACTCATGATGGAGGGCTTAGCCGGAGGGTCCCTGCCACACAGGCTTGCACGTGTCGCACATCGCGGGTATCGTTGCATGCCTCTCCCGATTATTATTTAGTCTTCTCGCATGCTTCCTGTTCAGCGCACGCAGGGGTGAAAATTCAACATTTTATGCCACCGTGGTTGCGACTGCATGCTGTTTCGTAGGAGGGAGGTGGAAAGCGCGTGAGGGCTGTCATGCGTGAATGCTGTGACGCTCGATTTGCAGCCGTCAATGCTGGCGTACACTGGCGAAATTTGATGATCTGCGCGTCCTGATTAGCAATCAGGAGCGTAAATATTGTGACCCAGTGGAAATTGTTTGGAGTTGAGATGCTGCCGCGCAAGCGGCAGTATTCGCTCGGTGAGGGAAATCGATGCTTGCCAGGAACGCTCCACAACGAGAGAAGAGGTCTGAACAAGCAGTAAATATCAGCAGCGCCAAAGATTGCAAACAGAATGTGATCCACCTATACCGATGCCGGATATAACAATATATCAATTATAACGATTGAATTCTTTAGATTTATCAATGCTTCCATTGCCTTTATGTAAAAATAAGCCATATATGTATCTACATAGGCGACACGTTTCTAGTTGGGATGCACACATTAAGTTGTTTTTGACGTTTGCTTGCGTCTAATTTTCGGTGCTAGCCCATTTTGCCACTCGTGTTTTTTGTTTTTTTTTTTTTGAGAATGTGCCCATGTTGCACGAAAGCCAGGGCCAGTGGCTGCGCGTTTTCGTATATGCAACTTGCGTGTCCGTTGTGTTGTTGATTCGGCAGAGTGTCGCGCTAAAGTTAGATCAGCTCCTTTTGTGAAACAAGCAGGCGGTCCATGGAAACTGAATCAACAGCATTTTAGAACAATATCATTTGAAAAAAGCCTATTGCAGAAACTCTACTGAAGCTATGTAAGGTTAGAAAAGCAGCGCTTTGGCCGGAACTGCAATGTTGCTTGAACGTAACTGCGTTTCATGGTGGGCCGTAGCCCGCGTTGCTTTTAATCGCAGAAACCAGTCAGGCTAGAGCCAAGTAGCGTAAACCAGTTGTCGGTTTCTGTGTCAAGACCAAAAATGGATTTTTAAGAAACGCATTTTCTCATAGCGAAAAAAAAACATTCTATGTGGATGAAATGTTGACGTTGTGAAAAAAAAGCCATCTTTTAAACTTCGTAAGGGTTTGGAAAGCGCTGAGACAGAAATGACATACACAAACACACACGACGAAAGCACTAACAACTGTTTATTTCTTGGAATAGTCGCTAGTAGCGCTAAGACGTCTGTTTTTAAGTGTGTCCTGTCCGTCCCAGTTAGCGCTTTCCAAACCCTTACGATGAAATACCAACTAGCCCCCACAGTAGCTCTTCTGACTTTTATGCTTGTCATTCCTTGCGCGTAAAAAAATGCGATCATGCCCATGATTGATTGACAAGACTACTGAAGGAATTCATGCACCTTTCCGTATTTTATGACCTCTTCCTCCTCTTCGCAACGCTCAGCCGATCAGCAATTTTACACGCAATGAATTTTGCGGATACAAGGGTCTTAG
Source organism: Amblyomma americanum (assembly GCA_030143305.2). Lineage (NCBI taxonomy): Eukaryota > Metazoa > Arthropoda > Arachnida > Ixodida > Ixodidae > Amblyomma > Amblyomma americanum. Next base: position 132,792 of record JARKHS020021913.1, read on the forward strand.
CCACCCTCCGCGGTGGCTCAGTGGTTAGAGCGCTCGGCTACTGATCTAGAGTACCCGGGTTCGAACCCGACCGCGGCGGCCGCGTTTCGATGGAGGCGAAACGCAAAGGCGCCCGTGTGCTGTGCGATGTCAGTGCCCGCTAAAGATCCTCAGGTGGTCGAAATTATTCCGGAGACCTCCCCTACGGCACCTCTTTCTTCCTTTCTTCTCATGGTGCATCCTTTATCCCATCCCTTACGGCGCGGTTCAGGTGTCCGCCGAGATGTGAGACCGATACTGCGCCATCCCCCCTCCTCCTCCCTTCCCCCCCCAAAATTGCAATTTAAAGGGTCTTAGAACAAAGGTGTTCGATGAATCCGAGCGTAAACAAGTGCGCGCTAGAAACATCGACGTCTAGGGCAGATAGAAATTGCACTCTTGCAACAGTTATATAGGTGATGAAAGACGGGTGAGAAAACCCTTTCCGGTTGTTTTTATAACCGGAAAGGACTGTTAAACAACACACTCGTTACGTTAGCGAATGTCCTCAACATGCATGTAATACGGCTCTATTATCTTGTGGGCTGACACATCACAATTTTTTCTTGATAATACAGCAACACGAACAAGATGTCTAATCAGCGTTGCTTTTCTTTTTTTTGCAGCGTTCTGTACGTTAACCGCGTTCACATCGGTAAATGCAGTGAAAATACCGCACTGGTTGGTCAAAAATACATAGAACAAAATGCACTTGAGTTACGTGCACCTATGGGTGTGGTCGCTGCGTTCAGGTTACAGTTTCAATAATGAGCTTCACCGCAAAGGGAAGCATCTTCATGTTTCACGTGACCTGTTGCGCCAATTTAGAATTCCAATTTTAGGTGGAGAGGAAGAAGAAGAAGTGGTGGTGCCAAACGTTCTTTGTTTGAGCTCTTCCACTTTTCTGCAGTTTTTTGCTTTTGTGCGTGAACTGTGTCCTCGTCATCCTTCGGGATGGCGGGAGTACAACCCCTGCGTCCTCCCGTGGTCGCCGTTGACAAGACTGCGGCTCTACCAGGTGGCAACTCTAGTGCTGATGTGGAGCTTCCAGGTTCGTCTGATGAATCCACGGTGACAGCGATGGATTCTGACAGCAGCAGCTTCACGCTTGTTGAGTCGCGCCGCCTGAAAAGGAAGTTGCGCCGGACATCGACAGCGGGTGAGTTGCCTACGAGGAATGTTGACCAGCCAGGTGTCTTCTCAGTGGCCTTCGTTCCTACAACGCAGACGGCTAATCTGAACACCATTAACAGACAGCGGCTAACCCAGTTTTTCGACCGGGTTGTTCCGGGACAAGTCTGTGAAGTCAGAATTAATGCATGGAAGAATGTCTTGACAGTAGATGTTACATCTCAGGCATCAGTAGACAAGCTGAAAGAAACTAGCGTCCTCGGTGGCATGGCGGTCCGCTCCTACGTTGCTTACGGGAAGCGGACAACCACTGGAGTTATCACTGATGTTGACCCGGAGATAGCTGACAAGGACCTCTGGTCGCTGATTAAATCTACGGCCCGGATTGTTGACATTCATCGTTTCGGGCGCTCCAAGTGTGTCAAACTAGTTTTTGAAACTGACGCTCTGCCATCCCACGTCAAGGTGGGCTATGTGAGGCATCCTGTCCGCCTGTATGTTCCCAAACCTGTTCAGTGCCACAAGTGCAACAAGATAGGTCATGTGAGTGCTGTTTGCAAGAATGAGGTATCCTGCCGTCGATGCGGCGGGATGCACCAGCATGACACCTGCACGACGGAGACTACAAAGTGCGCCAACTGCTCGGGTGCCCATGAAGCCACAGCTAAGGACTGCCCTAAGCTGCAAAACGAAAGTCTCATCCTGAAAAAGATGGTGAAGGACAATTCGACCCACCAAGAAGCGGCGGCGCGTATTCGTCGCCGCAAACATCGTTCCCGGCGTCGTCGTCCGGTTCCACACAATTCAAGTCCACTTGCACCACAGTCGCAGGAAGTATCAGCTCAGCCGGCACAGCAGCATGAGCCTAACAACGATAACAAGACGTCTGCGGCCGTGTCCCATTTTACCGCAGTAGCTCAGTCTGATGCGTTTGTGTTACCTTCTTCCTATGATGCTGAATGGCCTGCTCTGCCATCCAAGGAGATCGCCATGGCAAGACCAAGACCGGTTGCCACTCCAGCTGACACTGTTGGCAAGCCCGAAGGTCAGGATGTGAGCATAATGTTAAAAAAGCTTGTGTGTTCAATGCGCGTGCTGCTTTCAGGCATTAACACGCCAACAGCAAAGATTGTTGTGCAGTTTTTGGATGCACTTGAGCCGCTCTTGGCGGCGTTGCAGTAATTCATTATGGCACAACCAAAACCCACCTCATCTGTGCCAATGCACGTGCGCCGTAGTGTAGTGGTGCAATGGAATGCCCGAGGCCTACGAGGTCGTCTGAGTGACTTCCGGCAACGCGTCCACAAGTACCGCTTCCCTGTGCTGGTTATATGTGAGCCCAACATGCCGTCGCCTTTCCGCCTTTCTGGATACGTGCTGCTGTGGTCTCGCACAGAAGACGAAACTAGCAAAGTGTTAGTTTGCATACGCCAAGACATTGCGCACGTCCGCCACGTTCTACAGCCACACAACACAAACCATTACATCTGTTTGACAGTCACGCTAAAAGGACGGGTCTTTTCGATAATCGGTGCCTACATTCCACCTAGAGATGCCATTGATACTTCGTACCTATATTCAGCCATCCAGAGTTGTCCAGCTCCTCATATCATAGTGGGCGATTTTAATGCTCATCACCCTCAGTGGGGCAGTGCTGTTATGAATAACCGAGGCAGGAACCTGTTTGACTTTATGCACTCCCAGAACTTCATCAATATCAACGATGGTTCACCTACGTTTCTGCGTGGCACGTCGTACAGCAGCTGCTTGGATCTGGCGTTTGTTTCAGCAAGTCTCCAGTTTTACGTCAGCTGGTGCAGTGACGTGGAAACACATGGGAGTGACCACATTCCAACGTATGTTTGCGTCAAGTGGTACGCACCTACTACTCCGTCTCGCGTGCGATATACAGACTGGCCTGCCTTTAGGTCGTCCGTGGAGATTTCCTGTGTGGACCTCTCAACACCATCTAAAATAGAAGGCCTGATTACGTCCTCTCTCAGTGAGACCACGCGGTATATATGTGCGCCTACGCCAGGGTCTACTATTGACGTGGAATTCGAAAGACTACGCGCAGTCCGTCGGCGCGCCGAAAGGAAATACAGAAGAACCAAATCCACGTATGATCTTGCCCTTTGTCGCCGAGCTCAACGACAAATAAAGCGCCACCTAGCGAGACTAGGGAGACAACGTTGGAGGCAGTTCTGTTCATCGCTGGACCCTCGCAAACCACTGTCGCGTATTTGGCATGTAGCCAGGAGCTTGCGTTCACCCCCGCAGGAACGCTATCCTTTCCATGCCCTGTCTATTTACCAACGCCGTAATAATGTAGAGGTAGCAGAAGAATTCTGCAAAATGGTTGTGGGCACAACTATGGTACCATCAACCAGTTTGGAGGCTTTTGTACCACCTTCACCAGATGACCACTACGACATGCTATTCACGATGCCTGAACTAGAAGCTGCTCTTTCCTCGTGTAGGCGTCCATCTGCACCTGGTCCTGACGGGATTTCGTACGCGTCCCTCTCTCACCTTGGCATGGAAGGCCGAACTGTGCTGCTCAGTTACTACAATGATACATGGGCTTCCGGAATCGTTCCAGAACACTGGAAGATCAGCCGCCTGGTTGCACTTTTGAAGCCTGGCAAACCTCCTTATGAGCTTACCTCATACCGGCCAGTTGCACTAGCAAGCTGCGTCGGCAAAGTTATGGAGCGAATGGTGCTGGCGCGGCTCGAATGGTTTTTAGAGCAGAATGCTCTCTATCCGGATATGATGACCGGGTTCCGGAGGGGACGTTCTTCGATTGACAGCGTAATCGACCTCATATCGACAGTGGAACATGAAAAACGTAGTCGCCGACTCGTCGCTGCTGTCTTCTTGGACATCAAAGGGGCCTACGATAATGTACTTCATGACGCCATCCTTGATGCCCTTGACGACATTGGCGTTGGCGGCCGGATGTATTCGTGGATTGGGAGCTACCTCAACGGCCGGTCTGTTTACATGTCTACGCCTGATGGGGAGACTACCCGTCATCAGGTTTGCCGTGGAGTTCCTCAGGGAGGAGTTCTTAGCCCAACCCTATTTAACGTGGCATTGATTGGACTGGTGAATGAACTTCCCACTAACATTCACATCAGTGCCTATGCTGATGATATCTGCATCTGGGCGTCGGGTTCGACACGTCCGCAAATGCGTGCGAGATTACAACGTGCCGTGTCATCTACTTCAAGGTACCTACGGCGTCAGGGTTTGCACTTGGCAGCTGAAAAATGTGCTGTGGTCGCATTCACGCGCAAGTCTGTCTGCCACTACCCGGTAACTCTTCAAGGGGTTGCAATACCATACGTCTCCCACCACAGATTTTTGGGCATTATCATTGACCGCGATCTGTCATGGTCGAGGCATATAAACATGCTAAAGAAAAGACTCACTCTTTTTTGCCATGTGCTTCGCTTTGTGGCAGGCATTAAATGGGGCCCAACGGAGCGCTCCTTGCTTCGACTTTACTATACCCTCTTTATTGGCTACATTCGTTACAGCCTTCCTGTACTCTCTAACATGAGTATTTCCTGCTTGCGGACATTAGAGAGTGTCCAAGCACAGGCGCTCAAGATATGCCTCGGATTACCACGTTGTGCCTCGAACAAAGGCACGATTGAGGAATCTCGTGCGTGCCCAATATCGGTCTACCTGTCACACGAACCACTTCGTGTATATTTACGTGCGCTTACACGGCACCGCTGTCACCCGCTGACGAAGATTTTTGATGAGCGACCGGACAGCAGTTTTGCACGCGCACTGCGCTTCCATCGCTCCGAATTGCCATCAGACTATGCCCTGCCGCATCATTCCTTGCAGCCCCCATGGGTAATGGCTCAGCCTTCAGTCTGCCTGCATGTCCCTGGCATAATCAAGAAGTCTGCGATGCCGGTTAGCGGACTGAAGCAACTCGCACTTGCCTACATCTGGTCAGAATACCACAAATGTGTGCACGTCTACACGGATGGATCTGCGTCTCCAAATGCATCAACAGCAGCTTTCGCAATCCCTGCACAACAGACGACCCGCAGATTCATTTTGGGACACAAGTCTACTTCAACCGCTGCAGAGCTTGTGGGCCTTCGGGAATCGATTCGCCACATCTGCGGAGAACCGCCTCAGGAGTGGTGCATTTTCACCGACTGTAAACCTGCGCTACACATTTTAGGATGCTTCCTACGCCACACAGCCTACCAAGCTCTGGCTCTTGATATCATTAGTCTCGTATCATTTGCTCAGGGAAACGGCCACCGTATAGTGTTTCAGTGGATCCCCGGACACTGCGGACTCGATGGAAATGAGACCGCCGACGCTGAAGCAAGGAGCGCCTTCAGCAGTGGCCTGCGTACAGCTGTACCGTTCTCTATAGTGGACACAACTTGTCTCCTTTCGGAATTGATGAGGAGGGCGACGGCTAGGTACTGGGCCCTGCCAGACACCCGCCACATGCGCCTTAAACGGCTAGATCCGACGATGACCTTTTCAGTTCCTCGCGGAATACCTCACCCTATTTCATTTCATTTCATTTCATTTCATTTATTGATCCCTTAAAGGCCCGAAGGCATTACATAAGGGGGGGCATATTGGTTTCCAACGGCGATGATGGGAACATGCATAACAATAAAAAGAACAAACATACAAACAAACATAAAAGGGGTTGTAGTCATATCAGGGTTTTCCAGCAAGTGATACATCATTTAACAAAGATATGTCAAGCAATACTCGCTACAAAAGAGCGCAGAAGTGATCAAGATTTATGTGAGGTGAATTTTTATTTTCTCGCGGAATGTTTTGTGATCAGTGCATGCAGCGATGTCGTTAGGCAGTGAATTCCATAGTGCTATTGCGTTGGGGAAAAATGAGTTGTTGTAAGCTGACGTGTGGCCACTGATGCGTGCTATCGGGTTACCGTGACTAAGCCGGGAGGACGTTCGTAGTGGGGCGGTTAATAGAGCGTGCCGTGATCTTGTGTTATGATAAAATGTATGAAGTAAGCATAGGCGGGAAACGACGCGGCGTGATTCCAGTGTTGAGAGACGGAGGGACTGCTTGAGGGCGGTGACACTGGCTTCTCTTGAGTAACATGAAGTGATGAACCGAGCTGCACGATTTTGAATTGATTCCAATTCGATGGTGAGATACGATTGCCATGGGTGCCAGATGGATGATGCATACTCTAATTTTGGCCGCACAAATGTTTCATACGCGAGTTGTTTTATGTTAGGGGATGCAGATTTCAGATTCCTTCTCAGGTAGCCAAGTGTGCGTGAAGTGTCGGAGCAAATGGTTCTAATGTGGGTGACCCAAGAAAGTGTTGATGTGAGATGTACACCTAGATATTTGTAAGATTTTGCAACGGTTATAGGGACTGATGAAATGCTGTAAGTGTGATTCGTCAAGGTGTGTTTGTGAGTGAAGGACAACGATTTGCACTTAGTAAGATTTAAAGGCATCTGCCACTTTTCACACCATGATGCAATAACGTCAAGGTCCAGTTGCAAAGTGAGGTTATCGGTTGGGTTACTTATTGCATTATAGATGACACAATCGTCCGCAAAGAGTCGCAATTTGCATTGAATATTAGAGGGCAGGTCGTTGATGTATATTAAGAAGAGTAATGGTGATAACCCGGCCCCTTGAGGGACACCAGATGTTACATCTGTTAAGGGTGACTGGATGTTATTGGCGGATGTGAACTGCGAGCGTCCTTTTAGAAAATGTTCGAGCCAGCATATCAGATTAGCAGGAATTCCCAGGAACGAAAGTTTCGCAAGCAGATGGTTGTGAGGTACGCGATCAAATGCCTTCGAGAAGTCTAAGAAGATTGCATCTATTTGGAGGTTATCGTCTATGGCCTTAAGGATGTCTTGGGTGAACTCTGCCAGCTGGGTTTCGCATGAAAATGATTTCCTGAAGCCATGTTGATGAGGATAAAAGAAATTTATTGAATCAAGGTGAGACATTAAGCTTGATGATATAATGTGCTCTAGAAGTTTAGAAGATATGCTAGTAAGGGATATTGGACGATAGTTAGCTGGGCATGCGCGATCACCTGTTTTGAAAATGGGAACAATTTGGGCTATCTTCCAATCGTCAGGAATGTTTCCGGTGTCTAAAGATTGGGTAAATATTAGGTGTAGTATCTGGCTTGATAATGATAGAGTGTTTTTAAGTAGTTTACTGTTTATTTGGTCACATCCTGCAGATGATGACAGCTTGAGTGAACTGATTAATTTGGAGATTCCTTCGGGGCTAATTTGAATTTCCGGCATTTCTTTTTGACTATTGGTTTGCAAAACGTTGGGTGTAGAATTGCTGACAGGCGAAAACACAGATGAGAAGTAGTCATTTAAAAGTTTTGCGCATTGATTAGTATCAGCTGGTTCGCCATCAGGTCCTACAAGATCGAACCGATTAGATTTATGTTTAGGGGAGAGGATACGCCAGAATTTGGTGGGATTTGTTTTGAGAATGGATAGCAAGTCAACAGAGAAAAATTTATCTTTCGCAGCACTCAATTCATTTAAATATTTACTCGCGCAGGCGTGGTATCTTTCCCATGCTTCTTGTTTTTGGCTTAGTTTAGCGGAACGATAAAGCCGTTTTTTCCTACTAAGAAGGTGCTTCAAGTTTTTGTTAAACCAAATATTGTTGGAATCCGATTTGACGACAATGGTTGGGATGTACTTATTTTTTAGTCGCAACATTGTTGACTTGTAACTTTCCCAGTTTTCGTGAACTGTGTTGGTTAGATAAGAACCTAGGAAGTCGGTGAAAAAGAATGAAAGTTCCTTATTTATGGAATCGAAATTACCTCGCTTATAGTCAGTGATTAATTTTTTCGTAGGTGATCGCCTGTTGGAATGTAATGACGTGCAAATGTGCAGAAACATGTGATCGCTGAGGACCGGAAGCAGAGTTACACTGTGAATGTTGTCTGGGCAAGATGTCAGTAACAGGTCAAGAGTGTGAGTACCTCTTGTGGGGTGTGTGATGGTTTGATGCAGGTTGAAGTCTAGTGTTAAGTCAAGAAATTGTTTCGATTCTTTGGAAGGTGAATGACTAGATACAGAGAGGGAAGCCCAGTTTATATGTAGATAGTTAAAATCACCGAACAGAAAGATGTTCGAATTCAAATATGTGTTTTTAATCGTCGTTAATGCGTCATGAAGGGAGTCACAGAAGGATGAATCGCTGTCTGGTGGCCTGTAGCAAATGCCCAATATTTCTTTCAATCCGAAGTTGTGCACGCATACCCAGGTTAGTTCTAGTTTGGTGTCGTGACAGATGAGTGATGATGATAGGGTGTTTCGGATGGCGATGCGTTATCCGTAGACTACGTTTAAATGTGGCATTCACGCGCGAATACTTGCACTTAATAGGACAAGCGGACTCCCCGGAATGTACCACATGTGGCGTGCTAGAGACTATAGAACATGTTTTAGTGGCGTGTCCAGCGTATGCACGTGAAAGACTCATACTCGCATCTGCTCTGAAGCCTATGGACACATCGCTCCTCTCTGAGGATTTGATCCTCGGCGCTTGGCCAGATAGTTTTAGAACTATAAAGGCAACGCAAGCACTCTCACGCTTTTTGAGCGACACGGACCTTGTCTCGCGTTTGTGATGTCAGAAAGTGTGCCTTGTTTTTTTTAAGGTAGTTTTTCATCTGCCTCCTCCCATCATCATCGTCCCCCATCGTGACCTTCTTTTATCTTCTCTTCCCGTCCCGAAGCGCAGAGTAGCAGGCCAGATATTTATTTTTCAGGCCAACCTCTCTGCCTTTCTTATCAATAAACCCTCTCTCTCCAATTTTAGGTGTTACAGGAACACTCGTGTGCAGTAACACAAACTCGGTGCAAGGTATGTTTTAATTCCTGTCAATTTTCATCTTTTCCTGTGACCAGTAATCGGTAGTTGGCGTCGACTTCATGCTCTTAGACACAATAGTGCTGTCGACGAGGGCTGTCCTTCAAGCGATTATTGGCGCACTCGCGCACTGTATACGACTTTGATCCGCAACTACACTGGGCGTTGTATACGCTTGCTTTATTGCTGTTCGGAAGCTTGAACTTCATGAAGCGCAACTTCAGCCGCTTATGTTCGCTAATAGTACTTTGGCTCCGTAGCAAGGCTTCGGCACGAGGGTGCAAGAGGAGTAAAGCGGATATAGAACAAGGCTTAGAAAGGAAGCGAGAAAACGGACAGTTATTTACAGCTGTAAACACCATAAAATGTGCTTTCGGTGCAATAAGTAAAAAAAAAACAGTTCACGTGGTCCAGTTAGGAATGCATACAGAAATGAGACAGTGCATTTAGTGTGTGTTCTTTTTAAGGAGTAAAGATTAGGTCCGTGCGCCTCGATTACGCTAGAAACAATAGAAACCCTGTTCAGCCCGAGCGGGAGAGTCAGAAAGAGAGAAACAGAGAGAGAGGGAGGGTTGACGCGGTTTTCCATGTTTCGCACGTGCATGCTGAAAGGCTTGATTGCGGTTCCAGCTGCAGAGGCACTGGCGCGTTTCTGCGGAAGCTCTGCTAGCAACGCCCTGATAAACCAACCTCTTCAAGAAGAGATGGATTGCGAATTAGCAAGGCTGAGGGCGCCGTGGTCTTAATACTTGCAAGATGAAAAATAGGTAAGCGGGTAGATTTACGAAATTTCAAATTGCCAGGTTCTTTCACATACACCGTCGTTAGCAAGACAAAAGTTAACTCGAAGGGACATGGAGTCAAGTTTTAGGCCAAAAATTGGCAGTGGCTTAAGTTGGATAACCCCGGAATGCAGCGAAAAGCAAGGACCCTTAATAAGCGTCTGAGGCTCGTCCATGGAAGCCCCGCTACACGCTCGCGACAGCCGTTCTACATGCGTACGCCCACACGACCACGTGGCTATGACGTAGTATCACATGGTCTTACGACACCCCCATCGGATGTCATCACATGGCTTCACAGCACCCCATCGGATGTTCTTAAGGTCAAAGGTCAACCCAACGGTCACCTAAAGTCAAAGGTCAAAGGCCAACCCAAGGGTCACCCAAAGTCAAAGGTCAATCCAAGGTCAGAGGTCAACTAAATGTCATGGGTCAAGGTCAGGAGTCAAGGGTTCGACACCATAACTGTACCACGTATGGTCACACACGGCTAACGGGGTTGGGCTGAAGGTCATTCAAGGTCATTCTCCGGCCTACGCGACGACCGCTTTACCTAGCGTAGTGAAGACTTTTCGCTTAAAAGAGTATATTCGCGAAGGGTATGCATTGCAGGGTGCATTGGGCTTTGCCTTACATTATGAGCATGCTTGTACAGTTTTACTCTTCCACTGCATCACTTTTACTTCTGGCACGTCACAGCTGCCTCATGTTCAATTACCAGGACGACGTGTAAACACTAGACGGGAAGACGGGACAAGCGCTTGTCCCGTCTTCGTCTTGCTTGTCGCTGTTCCTGCGCTGTTTTTCTTCTAGTGTTTACCAACTCGCTCATCTCGCCGTGTTACTGGAGTATAAACACTAAAGGGATCTCTCATTGATTTAATGTCTGTAATCGGTTTTCATGCTGTGGAAGGTGAAAACGAAGAAGAAAAAGACTTGCTTCGGTCCGGTCTACTTGCCTTATATTTTGTAATTTGTGTTTTTTTCTAAAGCGCTAGGCGTTACGACTTCAAACGACCACTACAGTTTCCGCCTTAATAAGGAAAAAAGAACCAATCGAAGGAATTACAATTCCTTGAGCCTTCTTTCGACTAAAATAGATTCTGAGTGCAGCATTAGCTTGCAAGCGAGTACCCGAAGCTCCGGAGGAAAGGTGACGAAACTTCCTTCACCGTCCTGTGATGCGAAGCCCCAAGAGTGCCGTAAGCGTACTGTACTTTCTGAGAGGAAATGATTGGTGCTGTACGAGTGCCGTGCGTTCATTCAACTGACTGCGGGGGAGTCTACGGAGACGATGTTTTCTAGTTGACGTGTTACAGATAAAGTAATAGATGCCTACGTCGTGGCCAACTCCCTTTGTCATGTCGAGAGGAGTCGGAAAGGGAGGATGGTGGATGCACAGGGGTTGGAATCGAATATGTGGTCAGAAATCCGGCATCGATTTCTTAGAATTCGAGGAGAGCTAATGTGGCACAGGAGTGTCCATGCAGGCGACACGATGCTTGGGAACACGACTGTCATACTGCCATGAACTTAGTTCTTGGATATAAGCATCCGAGTGATGTGTGTAACGGATGCGGTGCAGTGGAAACACTAGAACACCTGCTCCTTCACTGTGCCGCGTTCGCCGATGCTCGTCGCGATATGCTCGCGGCCTATAGGGCGCTGGGCATACTACCAGACTCCATCAAGCCGCCGCGGTGGCTGAGTGGTTACGGCGCTCGGCTGCCGGCCCGAAATACGCGGGTTCGATCCCGGCCGCGGCGGTCGAATTTCGATGGAGGCGAAATTCTAGAGGCCCGTGTACTGTGCGATGTCCGTGCACGTTAAAGAACCCCAGGTGGTCGATATTTCCGGAGCCCTTCACTACGGCGTCTCTCATAGCCGAGTCGCTTTGGGACGTTAAACCCCAGAAACCAACCAATCAAGACGCCATTGTGGCCGCAGGGCAGTGCGCGCACTCGTGAGCGAACTTTGGCGGGCCTCTGTGCATTCCTCGAACACACGGGCTTGACGTCCCGTGTGTTCTCCGTCAGGTAGTTACACGCAGTGACCGAACGCTCCGCGAGTTCTACCTTGAACGATTAATAACTGGACGTCCCACTCCAGTTGTAGTCAACACAGTGCTGTGCGCGTTTTAATTCCTCCAACATGAACTAATCAAACGCACAACCTCGACACATTTCTTATCGTGTAAATTGTATATATTACTTCTCCCCCTTATACTCTCTCCCTGTCCCTTCACCTCTTTCATTTCATTTCTCCATTCCGCCTGCTATCCTTTATTTCCGCTGCCCCAGCTCAGGTGCTTCAGTATCGATGGCAGATGCCGGGGCTAGCAAAAATCTTTTCCTTCCGTTTTACTATTGTTTCAATAAAAACCACTACTACCACCTTATAAGCCCTGGTGAGGTGAGCTTTTGTCCAGATCTGCTCAACATTGGCGAGCTTTCGTTCGGTTCCGAAGCCCCTGTTGGTATCATACGCGTTACGTGCTGCGTTAACACGACATTAATTTCTGCTACTTCGATCATGAAATCTTCATTAAATGTGTGGCTAAACGACTTAAATGGGACCAGTGCTATCGCGTCCGCGCTGTATTATTTTAGTTTAATTTTCTAAAAAAAATGGTTAAGAAAGAATTTCCAAGGAATTTTGAGTGCTCGACGTCAGGCAACTGACGTCGCCAAATAATTAAAAGATATTCACGCCTCAGTTCACTCCAAACCTGGATGTGTTTGCGTGAGGCAATGCCGCAGAGGAGAGCGCCGCGAGACTTTATGGGGAAAAGCGAAGGGTCCAGGCTGCGGTGCCAGACGATGATTCATTCAGGTTGCGGTATTCGGGTTCGATTTTGCCATGACGACAGATGGCGCGCTGGTTGCCTTCTCTCTCGCAGGGCAGGGCGGGATGGCGAGGAGAGAGAGAGGAGGAGGAGGAGGAGAGAGGAGGAGGAGGAGGAAAAAACTGGTGCTCGCGCCGAACATCGATCCGCATTCCTAAGCGAGAATTAGGCGCAGGACGCAGCCAACTTCCATACGCCAAATTATTACCACCGGGGAAAAAAAAAATGATGGCCCAGATGACGCACTTTCGATAGTGTTTAGCCTCCGGTCGGTATGCGCCTTTCGGTTCACGCCAATGTGGGCAGAGTTGTCTTTAGACGAAGGCAGAAGTTTCGGTAACCGAAGGATGACACCGCTTACCACAAACAAAGCCCTTCTGTCGCTAGAGCTTTCGCTATAAAATGAAAACACTTATTTGATAAAAAACAAATAAAATACTCTGCACCAGAAATGCATGGCAGTTGATAGATCAGACGATCCTCTTAATTAGAGGAAAGGCCTCAACACACATCGGAGTGCTTGCTCTCAAAGCCGAATTCCTGCCGCTGCATAGAAGCAACGTCAAGCGCTTATAATATCATGCATAACTCCTTATCATGTGCACGTGGGCACAATGTTACAGAAAAGATGCGCCACAAGAATTTTGTGGCAGCTATAGCACAAACGCTTCGAAAATCAATAACCCTTTTTGCCATTCATTATTTGGTTCCTTTGCTCATTTCCCTATTTCCTTTTGGGATTAAGTTGGGCCGTCGGTGCCAGTTCATTTATTCGCTCTTTGCCTGGGTGAAAGTGTTGCAACAGGACTCGCAACACCCTTCTAAAGAAAGGTTGCCCTTCATGTTTGCTGATAACCAATACGCCTCCTCGCTCGAAAACAAGTCGCAGAAGTGCCCCGCCCAGTTTTGTTCTCAAACAACAAGAACAGAAAAGGGCACGCACTCAACTCCCTTTTCCTGCTCTTTCGGACACCCGTTTCATTTGGCTGCTACAAAGAGAGAGAGAGAGGGGGGAGGGGGGGGGCGTATTCCGAGCGTTCCCAAACTTGAGCTGTGCTCTTCCCCGCTTTTTGCTCTCTCGCAAGAGGTCCGTGGTGGACGCGTTGTGGTGTGTGGCGCGGGCAACAATATAAATGACCGCGCGGCTTTTGTAGCTTGCGCAACAGGAAGTTACTCCATGCCGACCCTTCCCGCGGCAAAGGGCTCTCCGAGGGAGCTTTCTTCGGCCCTTTCATTACGACTGCTCGGGCTTTGGAGCTGTCCCCCCCCCCCCCCCCCCCCTCACTCTGCTCGCTTTGCTCCTGCATTTTTCCGCCTCTTTCTTGTCTCCCAGCTTCCAATCGGCGTAGCGGTCAGCTCGTCGAACAAGGACACCCGCCTTCACCCTCCTTTGACTGTAAAAGCCTAAGTGATTGCTAGAGCGTTTGACTTTTCGCCGTATCCGGCGCGTTATGCTGCGTTGAAAAAAAGAACTCGAGTACCAGCGGTCGGCTTCCAGATTTCAGACTCGTACTCCGAGGGAGCTCAAGCCACCCGGGCGCTTTCCTTCTGCCCCTGTCTTCCCCTCCCTCCACCGGAACCTGAGGGGAAAAAGGCTGTAAAGCACGAGAAAGATACAAGTGACACAATAATCCAGCTGTAAAATAGTTTTAGCAGTGATTTGTGGCGTCTCTTTCGCGCCCGCCCGGGAAGCTCCCCCCCACCTTTGCACCCCCCCCCCCTTTTTTTTTGTACTGTGAATAGCGTTTCGCTAAGGTTCAAGAAAGCAGCGTGCACATGCTCTTCAAGGCTGTACACTAGCGAGTGAGAGGAGAGCGTTCGAAATCCCTGGGCTTCATGGGTGACTGGAAGTTGCCGACTGTGGACGAGGGCCGGGCGCTAACAGTTGCAGAGACGGGCCCGGCTTGCGTCGAGGTTCCCTCTCTTAAAACACGGATGGACTGCTTCCGAGAATCCGGCCCGTTTCGGCTGCGGGAAGCGGAAGAGCGGAAGAGAAACGGGCCGTCCGTACAACGCGCAGCTTCTACCGGGTGGAGGCGCCGGGGCGGAACGTTGCGCAACTCAGAAAAACAACCGCGCACTCTCGCTCGCTCTGTCGTGGCGGCAGCCTGCGGCCCCTTCCCCGCTCTCCTCCCAGCACAATAGTTGAGAGAAAGCAGCGCCGTGCGATGCCCAGTGTTCAACGACCTTTGGCAGCAAAGCCAAGTCGGCTTGTTTGAAACAACTGGCATTGCGGCTTGCAACTTCCGCAGGGGATAAGCAAATGCTTAAAGAATACAGGCACGAAGTTTTTGGGTGTTTTTTTTTTGCCCTGAAAGAGGCCTACGGGCCTAGTAATTATGAAAATAAGCTCAAAACAGGAGTGCACAGCGTTAATAAATCATTAAAAACGATTCCGTAGTGGCAGTTTTGGTCTTAATCGGGGCCAGCGCTGAAATGCATCTTGACGTCATGGTTGACTGGCCAACCATGACTACCACAATACTGATGACGTCGGCGTCGCCGCCAAGCACTGGTTTTTACTCTGAACAACCACTGGGTTCAGTGACGTCGCAGTAATTGGGGCATGTCTACCTTGACGTCTGGCGATGTGGGTGGAAATGCCGAGCGGCTCCTGGGGAAAATTCAAAATCATGAAATTATGTTCCACTCAACGCCTGCGACTGAAACTTGCTGACTTCCTTACGCACATGGAACAAATCATATCATTAGTTTGCAATTCGAAATTTTGTGCCTGCACCCCTTTGACAATGGAGATGGCGCGTCAACGTAATGTTTATATCTCGTAAGAGTTTCAATACTGGATGTGCAGGAGCCAAAAAGCTTGCTGGACAGTACGTGCTACGCCTGGATTACCCTAGCCTCCTGCTTGAAATGAGTTAATGCTGAAGGTCACGTATTACAGCGCTAGCTAAGGGATGTTGGATACACGCGCACACTAGGTGTACCTGGGCAAAGCACAAGTCCGGAGAAGTGGTTGACTGACCTTTGCTCAGGTGCACCTCCGCGGACAGACGTACTGGCAAAAATGCGCGGACAATGTGGAAACAGATACCAGGAAAATGGATGCTTGGAGACCGGACAGGGAAACACAAATGCAGCCGGGATAATATATGTCACGCGCGAAAATTTATCCTGTATCTGCGGTTGTTCTCTTCGCAGCCAGAACAGTTATGTAACTTTTCCTGCATGTTCCGAAAGCAGTAGGTGAGCGCGAACCTCAGGAAGTCCTTGATCTTCTTTGTTATCACCCTTTTATCAAAGGAGACGCTCACATGTCTTCGGCGTTAGAAACACTTGTCTTTTAGGTGAATATGAGGGCTAGTTCTACTCATAGTCTATTGGGAGCTGGGGAATGATTTGGCCAATATACGATCATGTAGTAGAGATTAGGTGCTTTTTCTTCTCTTACGAGAAAAATAATCTCCGTTAGAGACAGGTGCGCATCATCTATCGTAATGATCGGCTTACTGCTTGGTCAATGCAAGAAAATAGCGACGCATCGTTAGAAAATGTGCCTGCCCAAACAATACGCAGCATATCGAAAGGACTAATAAAAAACGTAGGACCGATGCAACAGTAAGGTGGAAAATCGACCCACTGTGCTTGGCACTGAAAGATAATCAATCGGGCGATAACACTCGTGTTACGTGCCCTTGAAATGAACGAAGGTTCCGCTTCCACTGAATTTCCAACTATACCATTGATTAAGTTAACTGCAGTCTGAAGTAGTGACAACATATTTACGGCTTCCCTCTTTAGCCAGCGCCCCAAATGCCGCCACGTGCGACCCATAATGAATAGTAGTAGCCGCTGATTAGTTTTACTTTTTCTCTTTTACATTTTACTCCAAACACTACTTTCACGTTTTAATTCATAGAGTAGCAATTTGTGCGGAAGCTTCGCGCTTCGCGTACGCTACAGCACTCAGCGCAGGGACACAGTTTTTCGGATGCTGTTTCGCGTGAACGGATGTTTATACTCATTCGTTTATCAAAAGTAATGATCGAAAGTAATGGTTTAATGTACAAGCCAGCACACCAAGTTTTTCGTGCGATTTCAGAATATACATTAGTGAACAAAAAGATAAGATATTTCTGTTTTTCGAGCTTAACTTTTTTTTCATCGCACTAATACTTGCACATGAGCTTTATAGGAAGACAATATCGGACTTTTTTGCACAATAGAAAGCAATATTTATCAAAATATTAAACCATAATTTGCTTACAAAGCAAATTTATTGTGTGAAGGCATCGGCGATAATATGGTTTCTTATTAGAAAATAAGGTACCGATTTTAAAAATGCCTTTTCACAAAAATCTATTGCCATCCGAAGTTCGTACACATACTTTCTGTGTCCGATCACTGCTTGCTACCTTCGAGGCACGGAGTCCAGAAAGCCGCGATTGAACTGAACGTCTAGTCTATGCTTCCACACTCTAGCAGCAGTTGGTCGAATTTATCCTGTGGGGCTGGCTTTTATGCCCCTCAGACGACAGGCGAAGTCTATCCGAATATGTTCAGTTGAATGGATGCTAGCAGACCGTCTGGGCTTCACAAGTTCATTCTCCTCTCTTTCAACAAATTTTAACAAGCGTAGAAGAGTGCTTCGGGTCATCGTTCATTTCAGACACATGCCCAAAATCGAAATTCTTGCATGCCTAAGGAAACACCACACTCTCAAGAACTCTCGATAAGCCACTTCGGTTATGGTGCCTTGTATTCCGTGGAGACAAACTCCATTAGTTGAGAATCAGCCCCGTGCCATTACGTTCTCGTCTCTATGGAAGCCGATAACGAGGTGCATGTCAGGTGCGATTGAGGTGACCTATATAACGAATCCCACCAGTTCCACGCAACAATGGTTTCGATTAGTCTAACGAAATCATTATTTCCCATTGATTACAAGTCTATACCAGGCGTTCCTCAGCCTACATCGCCCTGGTAGCCCAATTCCTTTCACTGATGCGTGGGTTTTTAGCTGGACACTTGAAATTTAGCCCCGAACATTTCACAGGATGTCTCACAGTCCATGAAGCCACTGTAAACCTTGACGCCAGGGTCAAATCTTCAGAAATGTTGAGAACAGACAGTCGACAGTATTTTTCGCCCCGCGCTAACAATGCCCTTGCCTGCAATTTGGTTGGTTGATCTGAAGTCTCCCGGTGAAGATATATAAAAAACCAAACCTTCTCTGAATCACCATCTTTTCAAAACTTGCGAAGCCGTGGACTGCGTGACTCTGAACTGCACGGAAAGCAGGCGGTGTTTCATCGCAGATTAGTGGCCGCGAATAAATGCCATTCGAACAGCCTTGGCGACGTTACGGGCACCTCACGCTCCTCCCATTCCTTATAAAAATATGAACCAATACACGCAACCGCTAAATATGTAACTTGAAAATGGCAGCAAGTTAACCTTATTTTAGAGCAAACGGAAAGTGAACGCTATACGAAGCGCCCATGAAAGGACAAAAATGATAAACGAACTGAAGGCACGCCGTTACGTCTGCTCCGCGCTGAAGAAGACGGCATTATGGCATCAAAATGTTATCAGAAAGAGCACAGTGATGTTTTATATTCGGGATAAATTCGAAAACGTTACATTTTTTGTTTAATATTTTATACATGGCAGCGGGAAAATGTCAGTGGCCCAGCGAAACAATCCACATTCACGAAGCCTCATCACAGCACATCACTGAAATACCGACTATCAGAACTCCCGGGATAAAAGCAACCGGAACCGTATGCACCAACGGGACCAGCGTTCACCTGCACATGATCTATATTTGACCTTGACAGTTTAATTTACTCGTGTACTGTCCGTTCCAACACGCTCAATTTCTGTTTTGTTCAGACTCAATGCACGCATTACTAAATAGATATATATTCACGCATTGTTTCTGCGTATTACCGCAACAGTGAGAGAAAACCTATATTACACTGTTCCAGCTACACGTGTCTTGCTATGTAAATAATCATTTCGTATACTACTGTAAATAATCATTTCGTATACCACTCTCAGCATCTCAGCATTTAGAGCTAATAACTTGACATTGTCGAGCAGAGAAAGCTCTCAGCCCAAGACACAAGTCAGGCTTCCTATCGGAGCTATAGGCATTCACATTCACATGATGTCGTACGCTATAGAGGCGCTCCCGTAGTTCAGAAATAGTGCCATAGTTGCAGCTCGATTTTCCAGAGAGAGAAGCACACGTTGCAAAAGCCCTGCGCCGTGCAAATACCCGCGCCCAAATTGCAGCACGCTATTCCCGTCTTCAGCATGGCATCTCTTTGAGTCACCTCCAGCCCTTCAACCAGCACATTTCGGTTTTACATTCTCTCAAAGCCCAGCACACGAAGGAGCCGTGACCAGGAAATAGAACGAATTCAGAACAAAAGCGGTGGCAGCTCACGCGACTCGGCTGCGCCACGTGAAAGACGTATATTTTACGGGCATTTTTAAAATATAAACACTTGATCCTCACCACCACAGCCACCGTCATCAAATACCCATGAAAACACAAGCAGAGAGAGAGAAAGATAGAGAGGAAGAGGGAAGGCAGGGACGTTAACCAAAAGGGTGTTCTGGTTGGCTACCCTGCATTAGGGAAGTGGATTAGGGATTGAAGAGGGAAGGAGAGAAGGGACGAGGGGAACAGTAACGACAACGGGTCCCTCGAGCCAGTCGCTCCCTGGAAGCAAAACATTGCCTTGTAGGCCTTGAGGGCAGTCTATTGCTGTGGCCACGGTCCCAGTATTTTATCCTGCAGTTAAAGGGCGAGGTCCGAGGAGGTCCAGGGCACAGCGCAGCGTACGTATTTCGGTCGCAAAAGAAGGGCTCTCACACAGCAGATGTGCAATTGTCTCTTCGCAGCCACATCTTTCACAAGCAGGGCTGTCGACCATCCCATTCCGGAACGTGTATTGCTTTGTAAATGCAACGCCGAGCCGTAGACGGTAAAGCAAGAGACCAACCGTCAAGGGCTTGCAGGTTGACGTGAACAATATTAAGGAGCCGCTAAAGGAGAATGGTGAACAACTAAAATTTTTTGGTTGCGATATAATTTATTATAAGCGGCCGAGTTATAATATTTACAGTCGCGGGAATGAAAAGGCCCCACATTGCTTCATCGTATCGTGTACCGTGGCAACCTACACGGGGAAATCGTGCAGGGTGCCGCTGAGCTCGGGGCTTTTGAAAATGGGGCAAGAGCAACAGGTCGTTTGCTGCGGGGCATGCTAATGACACAGCTTTTCTGACATCCGGCGATTTAGTGCACCATGTGCTGCCATCACAAGCGGCATAACTGTGGTAATCTGGCTGAGTAAAACTCCTCGGGCCGAGCAGGGCCACCTAGCCTGGCCCGAGCATGGCGATTAACATTCGCCTCAGACCGGTCACTTATTGAGAAACGACCTGTGGCCTTAGTGTGCAATCAACACATCGCCGACTTTGTCAACCCTTGGCCGTTGTTTCCCATACATGATCCGAGAATACTCCAGGAAGTACACAGCAGCGCAGACCGTATTAGTGGCATATGGCTTTTGTTAGAAACGGTTGCTCCGTTAGAATTTGTTCATGCAATTAGAAATATACGGACAGCGAGAGAGGGAGAAGCCCTCTAATGAAAGGAAGAGAATTAAGCCGGCGTGGAAGCAGTGCTGACATGGCACGCTGTGTTGAAGAGATGTTTTGGGAGAGAAAGTCGGAAAGTGCATGTAGAAAATATAAAATGACTCAAGAAACGCAATCATGGTTGGTGTGTACAACAAAGGAGAGAACATATTACGGATATAAAATGCAGACTCTCGCAAGTGGCAGTAACAGTGAACTGCATTTTATGTTGCGCTGCCTGCCCTGCGCTGCAGCACCAGGCCTTGGATTTTTTTCCTATTTTGAGGAAATTGGACAAATTGAGAAATTTTGAAACCTTTCTGCGCACTCCTTGATACGTATTCGCAGCGTACTGAACATTTCCTCTACCCACCTGAGCCGCTTCGCTATGGCGCACAGATGGCGTACAAAGGCGCTTCAAATAGTTTCGTACGACCTATCTGTACTACACTGACCACGCTGAAATAATAAACTGAGTACAAAATGATACTGCGCGTCTGAACTGCAACCGCCGGTGCAATACGAAGGCTGTGTCAGCAAGTGATGTCAGTTGCAATCACACCTGCTATCGCAAGATTTCAGATTTGGCCCACGGAGGTCTGGGAGCTAAGTTAGAATATCAAGACAATGTGTTCATAAAATTAAAGATCATGGCTGCTGTGGGGCCACCAGTAAAGATTCCTTTGAAATCGTTAACCAATATGTTATCGAAAACGAACAGTAAATTTTAAAGGTAAAGCGCTAAACATTTGTGACAACTTTTAGTTGAGCCCGCGGTGGCTGAGTGTCGGGTCATTTATGTGACGAAATCTCACAATGAGCCTGCTGTTGCATCCAAACCTAAAGCATAAAGTTTTCGGTTCAGACCCTTTACTTGAAGGTCGTACATATTCCATATGACCCAGATGCCAGTATTGTACTTCCGATTTATACGGCATATCTTCAAGGGAGGAAGGAGGGGGGGGGGGGCGGACAGGGGAGTGTAGTTACGCAAAATGCTGCCTCAACGTTGCCTGTAAGTACCAGCTGCCATGCAATGCTGAATAACAAAATGTGATGCTGCTGTAACGTTGCCTGAGGTACATTTGATGTTTACGAATTACATCACAATAACCAAATTTGGATACTAACTACTCGCCGATGTTTCTGAGTCCATTATTAGATAACATTTGTTAACCTTAACTTGCAATAAATACTGAGAAGGTCAATAATGCTCTGGTAATGTAGTTTATTGTGTCCTGCTGCTTCTCGTGAACCCAGTGAATGCAACGTAACAGGAGGATACAAAGCACCATATGAATAGGGCTCAGAGAGGCGCCTTCTTGAGAATTAGAATGTGCGTTTTTAACGAATGCATTTGCAAAATGCTCGCAAAAAGGTGGCAGCGCGGACTAATATGGCTTTTTTAATTAAATGTTTTAGAAACACGGTCGTGCTCACTTGTGTTTCTAATTTTTGCCATTACAAGTTTAAAAATGCGCAAAATAACTTCACTCGACTGGCGAGTGTCACTGGCTCTAAATCGAGGACCTCATGTGGGGATATATAAGCTCGCTGAAAGTCACACGCATTTGTATACGCGCGCACAGCGCGGTGATGTTTTCTGGTTCGCAATGTTTCTGTGGCGCAGTGTTTCCTGCATGAGTTGATCGTTTGACTTGATCGCCGCTAAAATGTTTGCTGCATTAATTACGGGCTTTGTTGCACAGTGCAAAATAAAGAACCTTGCGATCACTTGCTTTGAAAGTTTATTTGCGCTTGGCATTTGCAGAGTATCATTCAAGTAGGATGTGCGTGTGTTTTGCCCAACTGCCGTCACAAACTAAGCGGCAACGTCATTTTCCACTTCTTTCAATTGAACATCAGGATAACGTCACATGAATGTTATCCAAATATTGTACTAACGCTAGTTGTAACGTTACATGGTGATCAAGAAAGGCGACATTATAAACGTTTAACAGCTTTATTTACTGACATTTTAGACTGTTCAGGCAACATTTTGACAACGTTCTACGCTGCTTGAGGACACAACGAAATAGAAATCTCGCCTTAGCATACCATGTCTAATTTCCTCTCGACGATAAGTTGATAGCTTCTACAGCTCTGAAAGTATTTTTGATCCCTCGTAATTGCGCACTAATTTTTCTGTCTCAGGCCGTTTTTATTAGATTAGATTAATTGCAGCCGGCCGGCATGCCATCGTGTAGAAGTAACTGTCTCCTCATGTATGCCATATGACGTCGGTAGCGTGGAGCATCACATAGCGCACGTTGGCGACTAATGAAGACCGCTAGTATTTTAAGATTGTCACGGCTGAGCTTGCGAGTGTGAAACCACCTGCCGAATATTGTTTTCTTGTTTGCATACCTTGCATTTGATGATGCTCTGACACGCCACCTGCTGCCTTGCGCGTAATTCCTTTTTTCTTTTCTTTTCCGGTGTCCTGAAACGGCACGTACATTCATTGTTGTCATTCACATGACTGTGTGAGCCAACAAATCTCTTTTCATTTGTTCAAAATAAAATGAAATAGAAAACTAAGATGCCCCGTCACGAGAAGGTGCTGCACTTCGAGTGTAGTTTAGAGACGAAGCCTGTTGCTCCTTGGCAGGTTCATATGAGTGCAGAACCTGTAATTTTACCACTGCGGATCTGTGCACTAAGGACAGGTTAGGATTCCCTGCAGCGCATCAACGTCTAGAACGACATAAATGGTGTGCCTCCAGGCGCATAATTTTTTTTAAAACTCTGTATTGCCATTTGTTCTTCCTGATGAAATGTTTCTACTCAAATTTAAAATAAAAAGAACTGAAGTGGGGGCCCCGTTGACACACGACAGCTTGATAAGATATTTTACGTTAGGTATAGCTGCCCAATCCTCGAAACACGTGGTTTTGCACGTTACAAAAGTAAAGCCTAGACTTGAAAATGCATGTGTGGCGCTACCTGTCGTAGGTTTGGTCAACTTGCTGGCGGGGCGTTTGGCGGGATACTTCAAATGTATGTCGAGCTAAAAAATGCTCTGGACACTTAAAAAATCTGAAGTATCAATGCTTTCTATTAAATGTCCTAGCAGTAAATTAGTGACAACTGTTAACAAAAGCAATTACCCGCGCCATCAAATACTTTGCTGCATCCACTAAGAAAGGGGTCATTCCAAGCAAAATGTCCTAGTCCCCAATAGCTGTCACCGTCGATTGTTCTGAAAAAAAAAAAAGGTTTAATTGACGATTGTGTGAATGAAATTTCAACGAAGTATTTTTTCGAAGAAAAGTTTTTGCACACGTGAGTGCGCTTTGAAGTTTCTTAGAAGGAGCAATGGTTGGTTGAAGTTCAAAAATTTTAAATAAAATTTGAAAACGGGCATAATGACGAATATTATTTTAGAATATTACACTTGTGTTCTTTTTTATTTGACTTCATTAATGAAGCCATGCAAGAATTTTCTGCGTCGTCTTAGTTGCGTGAAGAGAAAAAAAATGTGGCGTTTTAACGATTTTTTAAAAAATAAAGGTTGTGAACGTCTCAGCCACAATACTTTTTTTTTTGGCTGTCACATGTTTCTGCAGTTTATGCTAAAAATAATTTGAAATTCTGTTGAAAAGGCTTTTTGAGAATATAACTTGAAACGTTCGCAAAAGTGCCTTTTTAGTTAGACTCAAACCTATATTAGGGATCAAGGCCCTCGAGATAAAAATACGTCAGTTGGTTAATTTATGCACGAAATTCGTTGCTTGTAATCTGGGAATTTCGAGCAAATTTTGTCTGAATAATAATAATAATAATAATAATAATAATAATAATAATAATAATAATAATAATAATAATAATAATAATAATAATAATAATAATAATAATAATAATAATAATAATAATTGGTTTTTGGGGAAAGGAAATGGCGCAGTATCTGTCTCATATATCGTTGGAAACCTGAACCGCGCCGTAAGGGAAGGGACAAGGGAGGGAGTGAAAGAAGAAAGGAAGAAGGAGGTGCCGTAGTGGAGGGCTCCGGTATAATTTCGACCACCTGGGGATCTTTAACGTGCACTGACATCGCACAGCACACGGGCGCCTTAGTGTTTTTCCTCCATAAAAACGCAGCCGCCGCGGTCGGGTTTTGTCTGAGGAGAGAACAAAATTTTGAAGTGCGCAACCAGCCTCCTCGGTAGATAGTGCCGAACTGTGCCTTCATTGCAGACCACACAGGTGCTTAGTGCTTACGATGTATTTATACCATCTTCAAGCGGCACAACACATAACGGCTTGACAGAGAGCCATGCAACATAATCCATCATCATCATCATCAGCATCGCCATCATCATCAGCCCGACTACGCCCACTGCAGGACAAAGACCTCTCCCATATCTCTCCAATTAACTCTCCTGTGCCAGCTGCGGACACCCTATCCTCCCTGAAAACTTCATAATCTCATCCGCCCATCTAACTTTCTGCCGCATCCTGCTGTATTCGAGAAATAGAGTGAATGATTTCCATTTTTGACAAGACGCGAAAACACGATGAAGATGGTCGATAGCTTTACTTTTTAGCAATGTTGAGGGCTTCTACCCGATTGAAGCGCTATCCTTCAATCGACAGTCATAGTTGGGGAGGTCTGCACAAACAGAATCAAGAAATCGTGGTTTAGAGGTTCCAGCATTTGCTTGTTCAACGAGACAGAAACAAAGCAAAAAATATTCATGACTGCTTTAGCGGTGTTCGAAAGGCCTTGTCTAATTCGGAAATTCCTCGTGTCAAAGCCAATGCCGCCCTCGGCGTAACTCCGGTCGAATAAACTCACTACAGAGTTTTCAGGCATGTAGCCAACAACTGGCTCCATACATATGTATGCAGTGCCATGTATACATATGCACATGCATACATATGCATGCATGTTGTCTGACAAAAAAAAGTTCTGAGAGGCATTGAAAACCAGTTCAGTTGCTAGAGGTGTATAGTTTTCTTGTAACCAAAATCACAGACGTCAGCAATGTGATTTGAAGAAACCATATTGGACGCGTTTATCCACCCGAAGGTTTCTTAAGCATAACAACCATGTAAACACGCGCACCAAATTTATGAAGAAGCGCATTTCACACTGGCAAGTTTGAAGGAGCATCACAGTCGCAAAAACGGATTGAATGGAGAGCAGAAAAAAAAGGATTTGAAAATGTCATGCGAACACCGCATCTGATATTTAAGGAGCCAAGAAAGAAAGAAATATTTGAAGAAAGACTCTAAGACCAACAAAGTCGTGATTGCTTATTAAGACGAGTGCATATTCACTACTTGTATCCCACTCATTCCGAATCAGAATGCAATGAAATTCTCGAAAGTCTCAAAGAAAACTGCTCCGGCAGGCAGTCGATATTCCTCGCTGACTTTTTCCGAGTCATGATTGGCCGTTTGGGCAAAGGCACAAGCGACTCCATAAAGCTGCGCCTGATGTCATCCTTGCTCGCTATGCTGGCCCGGCGGGAAAACGTGGACGTCGAGTCGTCGTCTCCAAATCCGGGCAGTGGCAGGTTATTAACAGCCATTGCCGCAATCACCGTAAGCAGTGACATGGAGACCAGGCTCACGTCAGTACGCTGGATGGGTGTGTGGCGCAGGGCCAGCTCGGAGCCGTTGCCGATCGCCCAGCCGACAGCGAATGCGAAGCTCACGCCCATGCACCGAGTCCTGATTGGATAAGCCTCGATAGGAAGGCAGATGCAGAGCGAGCTGACGACGCTTGCCATGACCCTGAGAACGGCAGTCATCGCGTGTACAAGCGCTGTGTTCGGCGAGCTGTTGTACGCTGCCGCCATGAAGGTGGACGATGCGCTGAGTAGAAGCATGGCAACAATGGCGAGCCGTTTGGTGCCGAAGCGGCAGACAGCAGCGTAGCAGGCGATGTGAGCAGGCGCCATGCTCAGCGCTGCTGCGACGACTGTGGTCTTGTTCAGAGGCAAGGAGCCGGCTCGGGTGATTTGGCTGTAGCAGTAGTGCACCACGCACCAGATGAAGCAGAAGAGCAGCGACCGTTGGCGCAGCTCTGGCGAAAAGATGGACTCGCGAGGGCTCTTTCCGGTAGCGTCGCCTTCGATTACTTGGGCCATGCCCTGCACGGTTTTCGTCAGCGCTGTCACGCACTCGTCCGCCGAAACGCCGTTCATCCAAGCGGCGAATAGCGCGACGCGCTCGGCCACCTTCGTCCGCCAAGTGGTCATGAGCCACGAGTACGACTCATCTACCGTCAGGAACATGACAACGTGAAGCGACGTCGGCAACATGGGAACCAGGTAGATGTACCTCCAGCCGAGCCTAATGGTCCTGGCTGCGGTCATGGCCAAGGCTGCGCTGATGTGCATGAGTGCCAGAGCTGTGTAGCAGGAGCCCGTCCTCTGGGCAGGGACAGTCACTTCGTAGAGGACGACGATGAGCGTGACCAGAAGGGCTGCCGTCGTTCCGGACACCACGACTCGGAGTGCGACGAAGGACTGGAAGGACCCGGTGACGAGGCTGGCGAATCCGGTGAAGAGCAGCGCAGGCACTGAGAGCACAACCACGATTTTGCGGCCGACGCGGTCAGCAGCGGTGCCCAGCACGGGCAGCCACATGAGCGAGATGGTGGAGTAGATGAAGAAGCCCGCGTCCAGCAGCCAGCGCTGGTCACACACCAGCAGCCACTCGCTCACGATGAGTTCACCGCTGTCCTTGCGATCGAAGTCCCAGCTGACGCAAGACACAATCTGCGAGAATTCGCCGGCGTCTGGAGGGTCTCGCCTGGTGCACTGGCTGTAGGTGCCGTCCTCATGGCGGGGGATCGCCAAATGCTTCCACTCGTCGGCACTCACGTTTCCGTAGGTGTCGGGAGGCCTGCACCAGTGGTCCAAGACGCGCGACGTGAGGCGATCGCTCGACGTGTGGCAGAGGAAGGCGCAGCCTGCCAACAGGCTGTTGAGCAGTGCTACTGCCTGGTACCAGCCCTGTCCGAACGGGATGACATCGCCGACGGGTTGCACGCGTTCTACCCGTTGAGGCGCCGTCGGAGGCTTCTTCGCTGAAACCGCACTGGAACGACTTGTGTTCATGGCCGCGGGATGGAATACTTCTTCTTCGTCACTCACTGCAAGTGGCGATTAGACCGTGCCTTGCAAGCAGGTGCGCGCGCGATTAGCTTCCAGTTTTTGTATCTCGATTAGAAGATATATTATGCAGTGGAGGGCAAAGAGGAACCACTTCAACGATGTGTATAATCAATTGTACCCTGACAAGGTTGATCCACCCATAACTCTCTATATAGGGTATAGACATTGTACAAGTGCCTGCGTACTGTGAATGGAGTGTAAATATTATTACAACGCTGAGTGCACGTTATGTATTACTTCAACTTACAAGCCCTAAGAATCGTGTCCAGTGGTTGGTTCCTGGCTCTTGAAAATATCAAACAAAGCGTAGGCAATCAGAAAGAAGAATAACGTGTGCCGTGAAAGACCATATTTAATTCTTAGTACAAACAAATTATATTGGTTCTCGCCCTGCCCCCCAAAAAAGTGAAGAGGCGTCGCTTTTACCTTTTACGCTGAAGTGGGGGCATGTAACCTAAAAAAGCTGCCGCGTTCAGTAACAAATGTGTTTTATAATGTATCCAGAGTCTGATATCAATGCCGTATTCTTTTTCAGCAAAACTATATATACACTCGTATTCTGTAATTTGAAGCAGGATGCGCCTGAAATATGACGTATACTTACTCTCGCCACCACCACAGCAGTATAAGCCTATAGCGCAGTAAAGTGCCAAATGTCGTTATTTGCCACATTCTTCGTTCGAAAAAAATAATTACCTAACACCTGCAATCACTAGCGCTCTTGCTCCTATCTCTGAGGTAAGGCGCACCTACACCACTTAATGTCAGTTTCTTCTGGGAGGCCCGTATTAAAAACCTGCCACGTCTTCACATATGACGATTACTTAATTGCAAGGTGTTTAGATCGAAAGGCGGAGCTCGTGGCTCGGCGCACGCTGCCATTTTCATGTGCGCCAGACCGTCGTTTCGAAACCGATCCCGGAGGCCCTGAATCGAGCATCTTAGTTATGCCCAGAGCCATGGTGGGTCGCCACGAGCTCAACACTCAATGCAGTGGATAGAGAGGCACTGTTGCATCACTACGGCAGGTGGGCGCTCATGCCTCAGGGAAGAAAAGATTTATAAGAAGTTAGCTCTGATTCCCGCTAAGATCCTGCAGCGTTTAGTTTCTCAACTACTGCAGTGTAAAAAGAAAGAAACTGGCCTTCATTATTTCCAACTCGCCGCGGTGGCTCAGCGGCTGTGGCATTTCGGCGCGTCGGATGAAATCCCGACCGCGGCGGAGACTTCCTGATGGGGGCAAAGAGCGAAAATCTCCGTGTCCTCTTCGGTTTTCGAGCATTGATGGACTCCCAGGTGATCAGTATCAATTAAGAGCTGTCCACTATAGCGCGACATTCTTTTTCCCTCGTAAAACCGCCTCTTTCATCCCCTTCCTTTGCAGCGTTCTGCAAGTGTTCAGGGCGAATGAATAAAACAGTTACTGCGCTTTTCATATCTACGCAACCCCCGCTACCACCTGTCGTATACTCCCAAGGGAGTTTCGATTAACTCTATCTTCTTTTGTTTAGCATTTTGGGTGCCTTCGATTCGGGTGCCTCTTTCTGTCTTCGGTCAGGCTACTTCCTTCAAATTTTACCTCACGGTGCGGTTGAGGCTCCCATCGTGAGTGGGGAAGTTACGGCACCTTTTTTTTCTTTGATATTCAATGCTTTTTTTGTGTGTG